>CAUYRH010183371.1:0-17821 GCA_963574655.1 Perodicticus potto
GTTTGAGAAGATGACAAATTCTGGAAATGGGTATTGGTGATGAATGCACGACAATGAGAACGGACTTACTGCCCATGAATTGTGCCCTTAGAAATGGTGAAATATCCCATGTACTCAGTACTATGATGAAACCAATTTACAATCACTTACACTTTCATAGGAAGAATACATCACAACCTTAGCCCAGGATCGAGGAAAGAGGAGAGAGTTATGGGAGGAGAGGGGAGAGGTCCAATTGAGGGAGGGTGAATGGTGGGATCACACCTATGGTGCATAATGCAAGGGTACATGTTGGATCTATTAAGTATAGAGTATAAATGTCTTAACACAATAATTAAGCAAACAAGATGAGGTATATATTAACCAGTGCGATGTAAGTGTCTAATTCTATATGAAATCAGCACATTGTACCCCGACTAATGACTTCATTATGCTGCTCTCTCAATACATATGGGTATGAGAATGGTGACCTATCAAGTATTTTGGATGTTGTCTGGACACTTGCCAATGATCCCAGTGCCTGGTTCACTTTTTGCCTTGGCAACTGCTCCTTATTCAAGATAGCCAATATATCCCACCCATTTTTCTTCTGGCTGAAGCTAAGGGTCACCAGTGTTTTCCTTGGGATCCTTTCTTATCTCCTTAATTATTAGCATTTCAGTACAAGATGATATGTGGCATCTTCAAGTCCAGCTGGGTGAAGAAAAAAATACTTGATGTGCAGTGTCTGTGGTTCAAAGAAGTAGGGCGCCGGCCCCATATGCCGGAAGTGGAAGGTTCAAACCCAGCCTTGGCCAAAAACCACAAAAAAAAAAAAGAAAGAAAGAAAGAAAGGAAAACAATACTTGGGAATTCAAAGTGAGTAAAATTCCAAATGCTTCCAAACAGATAACCTTAAACTTGAGAGGCATCATTCCCTTTATTCTTTGCCTGATCTCATTTTTCTTGTTACTTTTCTTCCTATTTAGGCACACTAACCAGATAAAATTTCACGCTACATTGCCCAGAGAGCCCAGCAGAGAAGCCCACATGGGACCACGAAGGCAGCAATTGTCTTTCTGCTCCTCCTTACTGTGTAGTATGTAGTCTTTCTCATAATAACCTCTGGCTTTCTGATTTCTCAGGGAAAATTGGTGATGATCAGAAGCAGAGTAACTGTCATTTCCCCATCAAGTTGTTTATTCATCCTGATCATGGGAAACAATAAGCCGAGAGAGCTTTGCTGAAAGTGTTAAGGTTTGTGAAGAATTTCCACAAAGGAAGGAAGCCCTAGGGACTATCCCGAGTACAAGGACAAAGAAAGCAACAACAGACTTTCTCCTTTCTCCCAAATGGGTTTCATTCATTTTTTCTTATATGTTGTTGGAAATCATTAACATATATCATTATTCTAAAGATTTATTTTTGTTTTCCTTCACGTTTCTGTTTTGTTTAGTTTTAAATCTAATGTTACCTTTGAAGCACATGTTTTCTTTGTCTTCACAGGAAAAATGAATCTAAATCTCACACTAACATCTCATGTTATTGACTACATGCAAAGAGGTTCTACCTCATTTCTTTCTGGCATATAGATACTGGCAAAGATCTCGAACTCAATGAGTAGGAAAATTTCAGGCAAATGGGCCATGGGGAAGAGAGCTGAGCAATCATTAGCCTTTCCTATAAAATAAAACATGTAAAAAAAACTCCCTGCTTTGAACTAAAAACCAGTTCTTATCTTTACCCGTTTTAGCCCCTTCATGTTTGGAAAGGTTTGTCCCGACCAAAAGAGGAGACAAACAGTCTTTGGTGAGATTCTGCATAGGATGATATATGATGAGAGAAAAGATGTATGATCTCAAAAATGAATATTTGATCAGGAGAGGGAGTTGGTACCGTTAGGAATGTGTATGCCAGGCCCACCTTGAGAAAAAGTTTGAGAGTCTCAGTGGTCAGGTTCTTTCATAAGTGCCCCTAGCTGCCAGTAGCAATTTTAAGCATCAATTCCTAAAGATTCTTAGAATGTTTTCTCTACCTTTCCTTCCAACTCAGGAATCTCTCACATGTATTTCTCTTGCATCATTTTCTTTTCTGCTTTCTTTCCAGTAATATTTTATAGATAACTAGGTTTATTTAAGTTATTAATTTAAGGTTTTTCTATGACACATTATACACATACATATGTGTATAATAGGAATGAGTCCTATTTTCTGAAAATATGGTTTAGTAAAAAAACATTTTTAATGTGATTGTCCCATATGCAGATATGACTGTAATATATACCGTGAGGTCATAGGAGTTGATTACAACTAAAGTAAAGTGAGAATTTCCTTCATTTTAAATTAAAATGCTGTTATCTAGGGCGGCACCTGTGGCTCATCGAGTAGGGCGCCGGCCCCATACACCGAAGGTGGCGGGTTCAAACCTGGCCTCTGAGGGCCGAACTGCAAAAACAGAAAAATAGCCGGGCGTTGTGGCAGGTGCCTGTGGTCCCAGCTACTTGGGAGGCTGAGGCAAGAGACTTGCCTAAGCCCAGGAGTTGGAGGTTGCTGTGAGCTGTGTGATGCCACGGCACTCTACCAAGGCCAATAAAGTGACTGTCTCTACAAAAAAAAAAAAAAAAATTAAAATGCTGTTATCCATGAGATCTTGTTTTAGGAAGTTAATTGTCTTGGAGAGTATTTCTCATATTAAATAAAACTAAAGATCATAAATCTTTATCTGACAAATTTTATTTCTAATAAGTAACTACAGTGAGAACAAACTCTTGGTAAGTATTGCCATGGGCTTGCCTAATAATACTGAAATTTCTAATTATATTTGTATTACATCCTGCCTTAACTAATTGTTTAAATGAAGACAAAAAGTTGTTATCCTCTGACTGAATGTTAACTTTCTGCAATCTAATTGTATAAATCATGTTTTTTTTTGAAGCTTTTTTTTGGCCTGAACTGGGTTTGAACCCACCACCTTTGGTATATGGAGCCAGCACCCTACTCCTTTGAGCCACAGGCGCTGCCCTAATTGTACAAATCATTTTCAAAATGAAAATTCATTTCCACTTAGGAGACCTGGTTTGTGAGTAATTTATAATTTATGGTGATGAAAATTTAAGTTTTATTGACATATTTTGATTTTTATCAAACATTTATGGTTTTGTTTGTTTATTGTGACTCCCTCTTCCAAACTCAAATGTGTTGGCTCCAAACATATAGAACTGAAGCAAGAAGGCAACTGCAAATTCATGAAATAAAATCTCTTTGAATTTGCGTGAGAGAAATTTCAGCCAGTCATTTCAGTTATCACTTACCAAGGGTAATAATTAAAAATTTCCCAGGCTATAAATAACTAGTCAAGCTGTGTGTCTGGAACAATCTATTGGGTTAGTCTTCAAAAATGCAGAAACAATTTTATTTCAGAGGAGCGCTGGACACTTCTGGAGTGATATCAAAGTCAAAATAATGACAGATGAAAACATTATTGCATGATTTGAAGAATTTATTTATCACACTCCAGCAAGTCATTTGTAAATTAGTTCATCTACAGTGATATTTGAGCTCAGATTGTTATCTCTACAATGTTTCTTGCTGAAGAAAACATCTTTATTATCCTAATTACTGAGAATTCATAATAGGAATGTTGGGGAATGGATACCCTGCACTAGTTAACTGGATTGGCTGGATTAAGAAGAAAAAGCTCTTCCCAATTGACTTAATCTTCACCAGTGTAGCTATTTCCCAAATTTGCTTAATTGATGCAATAGTTCTGCATGGCATATTAATAGTACTTCACACAGATGTTTATGAAAGTAACAAACCCATGATTATAATTTATACATTCTGGATATTTGCCAACTACTTAAGTTTGTGGTTTGCCATTTGCCTCACTGTCTTCTATTTTCTCAAGATAGCAAATTTCTCCTACTCTTTTTCTCTGGCTGAAGTGGAAAATTGACAGGGTGGTTCACTGAATCCTGCTGGGGTGCCTTGCCATTTCCTTGCTGGTCAGCTTTATAATAGCATTGGTACTGAATCTCGATGATAGGTTTTGTAAAGCTGCACAACATACAAGAAACAACGCTGAAATGTTCCACGTGAGTAGCTCTCAATACTTCGAGCCATTGACTCTTGTTAGCCTGCTTGCAATTATTCCATTTACTGTGTCACTGATCTCATTTTTGCCTTTAGTAAGGTCCCTGTGGAAACATCCTAAGCAAATGAAACTCCATGCTGCAGGCTGTAGAGACCCCAACACAGAGTCCCATGTGAGAGCCCTAAAAATCGTGACTTCATTTCTCTTCTTCCTTTTTATATATTATGTGTTTTCTCTGTATTTGACCTTTAGCTATTTTATGACAGAATACAAGTTAGTCATGATGTTTAGTGAGATTTTAGCAACTCTCTACCCCTGGGACATTCACTTATTTTA
This sequence comes from Perodicticus potto, assembly GCA_963574655.1. Taxonomy (NCBI): domain Eukaryota; kingdom Metazoa; phylum Chordata; class Mammalia; order Primates; family Lorisidae; genus Perodicticus; species Perodicticus potto. The sequence goes on from CAUYRH010183371.1 coordinate 4,408, forward strand.
ATTATTGTAAGTGACAAGTTGAGGCAGGCATCTTTCAGATTGCCCATGTGGAGAAAAATAGCCTGTGTGAGGTGAAATCTTAGTTTTACAAATAAACTTAGAAAGCAAATCTTATTACCTAATTTTTTTTGACACTTCCTGGTATCTTTATTCATTCTCTGATTTCTCTCCATTCAGTTATCTTGTACTAAAAAGTCATTAGTGATAAATTCAAGTGTATTTTTTTTTATTCATTGTGTTAAGACATTTATATTCTACATTTAGTAAATTTCACATGTACCTTGTAAGATGCACCATAGGTGTGGTCCCACCAATTGCCCTTCCTCCATCCACCTCTTCCCTCCTTTCCCTCCCTCTCCCCTTTCCTCATATTCTTGGGCTATAATTCTTGGGCTACTATGGGTTTCATAGTAGGATTGAGTACATTGGATACTTTTTCTTCCATTCTTGAGATACTTTGCTAAGAAGAATTATGCAGCCTTAAAAAAAGATGGAAGACTTTACCTCTTTCATGTTTACATGGATAGAGATGGAACATATTCTTATTACTTAATTTCAAAAATACAACTCTCTTATAGGTCCATTCTCATTTCTTTCCCAGCTGTTTTATTTGTTTGGGATTTATATCTTTAACTATTATCAGGACCTATTAGCAAACTAAAGAATCCATCTTTTATGCCTCTTTACAACCCAGTCATGCTCATGTTTATATGCCCTTCCCTCCAAGAATTCCTGAGTTCATGGGTCTCTTCCTTTCTTTCCAATGCAAATATTAGGCACATATTGCCTAACTAAATTCTTTTTAGATTTTACTTTGGCCCAAGGTAAAGTGTACCTGAGCTAAACTTACTGGCTTCTTCTCTTTTCTATCATACATTTTTATTACTGGCCCTTAAGTGTTCTCTTTTCATGGCTCTGCTGAATCACTCTCACTGGCTTAATAGCTAGAAACTCAGATCTTCCCTGGCCTGTCTGTTGCTTCAATTTCATGATTGATGCTTTTGGGAGGTCTCCCAGTAATATATTCCAGTTGTCCTTATTCTGGCACTTTCTATTCATTTTCCTAAATTAAATTTCTTCTCAAATAACTTGCTTTTCAGGCAGCACTTGAGTGGGAAAGAAACTCATTCAACCATCTTCCTCATAGGGTGTTCTGAAACATACTTCACAATCTGGATAAAAGGATGTGAATAACTGATGTTGGGTTCTGTTCACAAGGCTCTGCAAGGATTTTTACTCAGTACTTAACAATAGAAATTATTGGGAAGAAATTAATATAGCATACTAGGAAATAACCAATATGATCACTAAAAGAAGCAATGCATGTCTATAACAAGCACAAAGTAAAGTACAAAAAAGGAAAAAAACCAAAAGAAGGAAAATGAATCATTAATAAACTTACCTTATACAATGAGCATCCAATTTCTCCTAGCAGTAATATTATTAAAAAATTTGATCTGGTGTGTCTCAGGTTGTGTGATCTGGCCAAATTTTTGCTTTTATTCCCACCATGTCTCACATCTAATTCTGGTATATTTCAATGCACTCATTTCCTTTTATTAGAACTAAAATGCTAATTAGTTAAAATTGTCAATTGTTTTTCTTACTTTTAAGTAAGATCCACTCTGTAAGAGAAATGCAAATCAAAACTACCTTGAGATATCATCTAACACCAGTAAGATTAGCCCACATGATGAAATCCCAAAACCAGGGATGTTGGCGTGGATGTGGAGAAAAGGTTGGCTTTTTTTAATTTATGTTTTTATTTGTTTTTTTCCTCCAAAACATCCCATTCAGGTATGGGATAAAAACAAGATATGATAAAATCTCTATTTCTTAATCCAAAAGAATAGGAAAGCAGCACATATTCATCTTTAGCTTTTGATTTATTTTATCATCTCCAAATTCTGAAATGTTCTAATTCTGTCTTACTACAGATACAGTCTTGACTCCAATAACATTGTAAAGTTGGAAATGATTTCATGTTGCAGCCTCATTTAAAGTCATAAGTGATTGACAAAGATACATTCATATATTCATATATATTTATTTAGTGCTGCCACAAACTTAAGTACCATGATGTAAATAGCAGCACAATAATTACATGGTAAGCATTTCATTTTGTCAAGAGCTAAATTTGAAGTATGTAATTCTCTATGGAATACAACTCAATTATGCATTGGTTTTACATGTGCTCCTATTAACTATTCTACTTTTTTTTTCCTGTCAAGTTATTAAGTTTCTTGTTCAGCATAACTTCAGGCTAGAAATACACTTTTGTCTATTGCCTTTAGTAGATAATTTATATTCTTGTGATTTGTTACATTTGCATTTTATGCATTTATAGCTGCACTTAAACACTAAATAATGCTTAGATTGCTTGAGAAATTAACAAGCTTATGAACCTAGTACATTGGTTACGAGATTTATTCATTTATTCAATATTTATTTATTTTTGTGCCATTGGCTAAATATTCCACTAGCACTGGAAATACATTAGAAATGAAAGTCAAATGGTTTCTGTCCTCATGCCTCAGGACTTAAATGGTTAAGTCCTCATAAGGACTTATGGTCATGTCCTTATTTTTCAAAAGCATAAGAATAACACAGAATTTCTTTACCATTATTCTTCATTTCTTCCTAAGATAAATCTCTAATTTTTAAATCTTAGAGTTCTATTTTGTAGACATGTTAATACTGGCTTGTTGGAAGAACATTCATTCTTCTTAAAAGGAAACTAACTAAAATTAACATTTGTATGATGGAAATATTGTTGACAATTAATAGTAAAAAAATGTTTCCTTAATGACTTAATATTTCAATAAAATGGAATATGTAGGTATTTTTATCTTATGGGAAGAGGCCAAGGGTTTCATTTGACAACTGTTCTAATTTTTCAAATTTGTTATTATTTGCTGTACATCTTTTGAAGTGTTGCAATTGCATAAATCTACCTTTTAAACTATACTGTTCTGAGGAATTAATCATTTTATCATCATGAAATCTCCCTCTTCATCTTGACTATTATATTTTGCTTTGAATTCTATTTTTCTGATATGAATATGAAAACACTTTCTTTTCTTTATCGTTTGTTTTGTTTGTTTGTTTTGATTTTTTTGAGACAGAACCTCAAGCTGTCGCCCTGGGTAAAGTGCCGTTGAGTCACAGCTCACAGCAACTCCAACTCCTGGACTTAAACAATTCTCTTGCCTCAGCCTCTCGAGGAGCTAGGACTACAGGCGCTGGGACCTGAGAGCAGCCTCTCTTGCTTCAGCGTCTCAAGTAGCTGGGACCACAACACCTGGCTAATTTTTGGTTGTAGTTGTCATTGTTGTTCAGTAGACCGGGGCTGCATTCGAACCATCAGCTCCGGTATATGTGGCTGGTGTCTTAGCCGCTTGAGCAACAGGTGCCGAGCCACGAAAACACTTTCTTATGTTTAGTATTTGCTTATTGTATTTCTTCATCTTGTTTCTAACCTAATTGTATTCTTATATTTAAAGTTTTTTTGTAAACAGGTTTTTTTTTCTTTGTTCTGCTTCATTTTGTTTATATTCACTTAATCTTTGTTTTTTGATTGTGTTGTTAGCTCTGTTTATATTTAATGTAATTTTTTTGTATAGTTGGGCATAAGTATTCGATTTTACTACTTGTAAACTAGTTGATATTTCTTTGTTCCTAATTCAGTGCATTTCTTTGGGTTAGTTTTTTTAAAAGTTAGTCTTTCATATTTCCTCCACTATTGGCTTTAATGCACTCCAATTCCTTTACATTATTATTATTTAAGCTTCATTAAATGTTAAAATATATGCTTTCAGATTATTACAGTCTATATTAATATTATGCTGTTTCATGTAAAATAAAATAAGACTAAATATAATTTAATTTATCACCACCCTTTCTTTCATAGTCATTTATATTTTGCTACCGAATATATTATAAACTCTACTATTCAGAGTATATTTTGTTTTAATAGTCAAGAGCCTACTAATTTCTGATGCAGGTCTTTATACTTGCTCACTAGTTATGAAACTTGTGCATTGATTAAGAGATTTATTCTTTGCTTGTGTTAAGAGATTTAGGTCTTTGCCTGTGATTACTTCTTTCAGTTAGAAAAAATTCTTTATTTCTTGTGGTGAACATCTACTGATGGTATAAATCACAGGTTGTTTGTTGAAAATATCTCTATTTTGCTTTTATTTTTAAAGACTAATTTTACCTACATATACACATGGAATTGTAATTTGACAGAAATTTCTTTTTTTCTTAAAGCACATTAAAAATTTAATCTGTATTGTGTTGTATTGTATGTTTCTGAAAAGAAGTCAGTCATGTTTGTTGCTTATTCAATGTAATATATATTCGTTTTGCTCTCATTATTGTTGTTACTTTTTTTATTATTTTTAGTTTTAGTTTTTTTCTTTATTTTAGTTTATCAATCCAAACATATTCATTGATATCTTATGTTAATTTTAGAAAAAATCAGTTATCATCTCTTAATTTATTTTTTGTACCTCAGTTTCTACTTTCTCTTTTGGGGATTCTAATAATACATATGGTAAACATTCTAATTCTGTCCCATAGTTCCTAGCATTTCTGTTACCTTTAATACTCTTTATTTCTTATGGCTTAATTTTTATAAGGTTAAATCTGGATATTTCCTTCTTTGTCTTGTCTTCTGTTTAGTATCAACAATTATTTGATTTAAGATTTTATTAGCTATAAAACTTCCTGTTGGTTCTTCACATCTGCCATTTTCTTTCCAGAATTGCTCATTTTTATTCATTTGGACCACTTTCTCTGAAATAATCTTTGAGTATATTTATAATAGTTATTTTAATGTCCTTGTCTACAAATATCATCATATGGATTAACTATGGAAAATTCTTGAATTGACTATCCTATCCCTTAATTATAACTCATACTTTTATTGTTTTAATTTCTTTTATATTTACTTTTGTTTTTTCTGTTTTATAAATTTAGGTATGAAAATTTTTAAAGTGTGTTGTAAAGAGTTTAGCTTGTGTTGCCTTCATTTAAAGAGCATAGAGATTTGTTCTGGTAGGCACTTAATTCATGGAGATTGTTTGTACAATGAAAAGACTTAGTTAGAAGGTGTTTATTTTGTTATTTTCCTCACTCTTAGGGACAAATGTGGCCTTTTAGGATTCCAAATAAATTTCTTAGTTATCCACCAATGAAAGTCTTTCCAAATATCTCTCTGAAAATGTTGAAATCTTTGCCTAACTCTCAGCCCTAAGCTGCTGTTTTTTATAAGGGCTGTGGAATGGCATTCTATGCGCTGGTAACTCACAATTCACTCCAGGTTCTGGCATCATAACCTGCAAATCCCAGCTACCTTAATCACGATGAACTCCAATCTCAGTTTACTTAATACAGACTCTATTTTCTGATTAACAAGATAGTTTTTTCTATTGAAATGGATTAGAACATGATACTGTTTGGAAGTTGGCCCAGGCAGAAAGCCAGCATAACCTTACATGCTTTTGTTGTCCATTGTCCAATGCATACTTCTTATTTTATTGAGTTTTACGGTTGTTTATTGCAAAAGAGCAATTTTAATAGCAGTTGATCTGTCATGGCAAGAAGCTAAAAGTCTCTTTTTGAATTTTCATTGTGCAATCGGGTTCTATCATCAAACCTTTTAGCAGGTATCAAGCCATCACTCTCAATTGAAAATTAGTCTCAGAAAAACACATTTGTATACCTCTAGTTATTCTACTAAGAACTAGAACCAAAATACATGAGCTTTTTCAGACTTGTTGACCTTTCTTAGGGAAGATGCTGCACTGTTATTCAAACACTGTAGGCCTTTTTTCATAATTTTCTTTAAAAGTGTTTACTGCTCTCAAGGAACTAATTTTAGTACATTGCAAAAACATAAAATATAATACTATAAAAATATTTAAAATAATCTCCATGATGGAACTTAAGATATAATTTCTGAGCTAATATTTAAACAAGTGAAAATTACTATTAATACAACTATGGAGATTGCACTGCCCATCAGTAATGAATATATAAGTTTTACAGTAAAAATTACTATAGATATTTAAAGGAAGGTGAGACCATTTAAAATAAGAATTATGAAGAGATGTTTTAGGGAGGAGAGGAAATCTGAACTATATCATCAACAATAACAACAAAAATAATTTCTGAATATGTGGAACATATGTGATTATTTCAGGTAAACATAGAAATAAAAAAATAAATGTTGTGATATTACCACAGTGAAAAACGCTATCCTCCCTTTAACAAACTGGAACTTCAAATTGAATATCACCATATGTAAATTAGTGATTAATGAAATCTACATCTATTTTGCATGAGCATAATAAAGCTATAACAGAGTAACAATAATCATCTTGGAATTATTGTTGTGATTTTTCCAGTAATATATACCATCTTTTAATAAGTGTTATGCTTTTTAATTAAGAGTATTATGACAAAATAGTTCTATTATAATACTTTCAATTCCTCAATTCTCTCATTAAAGAGTTCAGGGCACTTGTAGCTTTTATTTTTCACTTATTTGTGAAAATATGACACAATATTTTCAGCTCTCGACACCTATTTACTTAGTATGAAAAATTGATGAAAAACTACTGTGTGATATTATATCCTAAGTTACATACTTCTTACCTATGTCCACGGGTAAAAAACCCTCACCAATTATATATTAGTAATAATACTTTTCTTACGTGTTGTAATTGGCATTGTTAATCATTTGGTAAATTATCGTTTGGTCAATACCTAGTATGGATATGAATGTGCTAGGCAGAGAAAAAATGTGCTAGTCACAGAAAGAAGAAAAAAAATATTTCTTTTTCCAAAAACTTAATACATTAGAAGGGAACAATAAGTAAATAAAGAAGTTGAACAACCTGTGATATATTAAGAGTAGAGATACAAATAAACCAAAATGGGAAAAAACTTCATGTGAAATTTTCTAAGCATTAGAAAATCCAAAAGAGTAAAGATTCTAATTTCTATCTCTAAAATGTTCCCAGGAAAGGGATTGAAATTTAGGAAAGTTTGTGGCAGACAATTTGTAGCATATATCCATTCACAATTTCTTATCATGAAAACATTTAATGTATCACTTCACTTCCTTTCACATATACCCCTCATTATTTTTAAATATCTTTTTTCTCTATTCTTTCTGTCCATTATTTCTTTTTAGACTCCAAATTTTGTAAAAGTAGTTTTTGTTATTTCTAGTGCAGGATATTAAATTATCCCAGTGAACTTCTACTTGAGTAATTGTAACATTTTAATCATTAGTTATATACTTGTTTTAAAAATATACAATATAGGAAAAAAATAAATCCTGATTTTTTGGAAACAATTTCTTCCCATGTGAATATATACAGGAGAAATCACCATAGGACCCAATTAAATATTTCCGTTAGTTATTGCAACAAAAGGCCTTCAGGCTCCATTAATGTAACAAGGAGTTTAACAAATTTGTAACTTAATAAATATTTGTATAAGCAAAATTCTGGCAGCATTTTTTTTTTAGTTCAATAGCTTGAAATAACTAATAAAAGCATTCTATCTGAAGAATAAAACAGAAAATGAGTAAATTCATTATTTTATGAGCTTTAAATGCTGGTTACTATGTATGCAAATCAAAAAATAGTATTATCTACCATTCAGTACTAAATATTTTAGGTAGTACATTAGCAAATCTTGATTTTTATTTGCAAAAAAATAATTGAATGAAAATAATGTTTTTTCTAAATTGCCTATAACATTTGGGTGTTTTATCTATGTGGAAGTGATTTTTTAATTTTTAAAAAGAATTTAATTTGTATTGGTACATAATAGAAGTCCATTTTTGAAAGTACATAAATATCTTGATACATTCATATACCAAAATAGGGTAACTGAGATATTCATTAACTTAAATATTTAGCTTTATGCTAGGAACATTCAAATTATTTTCTTCTATTTTGAAATGTACAGTTGGTGAATGTTAACCATAGTCACCCTACTAATCTGTCAAGATTTTATCTTGTCTGTAACTGAATATTTGTTTTCTTTCCTTCCTTCTTTCTTTTTTTTTTCCAATGAGACAGAGTCTCATCATGTTGCCTTGGGTAGAGTGCTGTAGCATCACAGCTCAGAGCAGCAACCTCAAACTCTTGGGCCTACGTGATTCTCCTGCCTCAGCCTCCCAAGTAGCTGGGACCACAGGCTCCCACCACAATGCTGGGCTATTGTTGTTGTGGTTGTTGCAGTTGTTTAGTTAGCCCGGCCGAGTTGGAACCCTCCAGCCTTGGTGTATGTGGCTGGTGCCCAGACTGAATATTTGTTTTCATTGTGTGAAGTACCTATAATTTTTCTCCTTAAAACTGACAGTTGTCACTATTTTGAAAACCTCATTCTTTCCCCCCATGACATGTACCATTTCTATCATATGCTAAGCAACCATGGTCAAGCTCTGTTGTGTAGTATGATCCTCGTGTCAATTTATCTGTCACTGTGCCAATACCACACACAGCCTTATTCACTGTAGCTATGTAAGGAGTTTTAATAACCAGTAAAGATGTTCTCCTCTATCCACCGACCTTTACATTTTTATATTTATGTTAAACTTAGATTTTCATTGTGAAAATAATGTGATTCTGATTGAGATGCACTTAAACTATCTATTTGAAGGCCAGGCGTGGTGGCTCACACCTGTAATCCTAGCACTCTGGGAGGTCAAGATGGGTGGATTGCCCTGTTGGAAACCAGTCTGAGCAAGAGCAAGACTCTGTCTCTAAAACTAGTTGGGCATTGTGGCAGATGCCTGTAGTCCTAGCTACTCAGAAGGCCAGGCAAGAAAATTGCTTGAGCCCAAGAATTTGATGTTGCTGTAAGCTATGACACCACGACACTCTACTGAGGGTGACAAGGTGAGATTCTGTCTCAAAAGAAAAAAAAAACAAAACTATCTATTTGATATGAATAAAAACTTTAAAATATTGAGATTTTCAGTGTAGGTTGTTAAATGTTTCTTCTTTTATTCAGATGCTATTTAGATCTTTCAAAAATTATTAATGCATTTTTTAATTTTTATCCCTATGTGCTCTATTGTTTTTTTGTAATATCATAATTGACATGTATTTCTCACTATTAAATTATTAAAATTTTTCCCTTTTAATTCTTATTTTGTTACATTTGTGTTTTTGTTTGAATATTTTAAAATTATTACTTGATATTGAATTTCATCTAATTCTTACTTTTATTGAGATAATTGTCAATCTTTTAATGTTATATTTATCCTCTAAAATTGTTAGTCTTGGTAAATTTTTCTAACATTGCACTTCTTGAAATGAATATGATTTGGTCATTATCTTTGTAGACACTGTTTGCTAATTATGGTAGTCATTAGTGCTACTACTTATGTTTGCTTTTTTTATCCTTTCTTCTCTAATTAGATCTAATTAACACATTGCAACTGGAAGACCTATGTGTCACTTCTGAACTACAATATTTAATTACAAGGCTCAAGTGTCCAGAATGATCTTTCTCCACCAAAGTGATATTGAAAGCACGTATAGAGATGGAGCATGTGGGCTCCTAGTTCACTGAAGGACTCCTTGAATAGAGAGTTCTTTAGACAACAGTAAGTGGGAATAAGGAAACATATGAGTATCTTTTTCTAAACATCTGGTATTTGGAAGTTTCTTACCACCACAGCATTATCTGGTTGGCCCATTCTGACTGATACAAGGAGTCAATATTCACCAAAGAGACTCACCTAAGATTTTGATATCTCAGACCTGTGCCTGTCTGCTGTCAGATAACACTATTTTCAAAGAATAATTATTCAAATCTCTAGATGCATTTTAATGATAATGAAACAATATATTCCTTTTAAATCCAATAGAATTCATGTATAAAGTTATTTTCTTTTCTGTGGGAAGATTTTAACAAATGTTTCTGTTGAAGTCTTTTTCAAATTTCTGTCATGAGTTAATGCTGGTATCGCATATGAAAAAGGGAAATAGAGAAGTGATTTAAGATTAGAGAAAAAATAATAGAGAAATATATAAAAATATAAAAAGATATAAGAATAATAGAGAATTTGGCTCAGTGCCTGTAGCTCAGTAGCTAGAGTGCCAGCCACATACACTGGAGCTGGTGGGTTAGAATCCAGCCCCAGCCCGCCAAACAATAATGACAACTATAACAAAAAAAAATCTGGGTGTTGTGGCAGGCACCTATAGTCCCAGCCACTTGAGAGGCTGAGGCAAGAGAATTCCTTAAGTCCAAGAGTTGGAGGTTGCTGTGAGCTGTGATGCCACAACACTCTACCCAGGGTGACATAGTCAGACTCTGTCTCAAAAATAAATAAAAAATAAAAATAATAGAGAATTACCATGGTGAGAAGTGGCAGGGGTCTTTGGGCTTCAGAAAGACAAAAAGAGAGAGTTTGTTGTTCTTGTTCTTCTTCTTCTCTGACCTCACGTTAGGACATTTGGAAGACTTCATGTGAAACAATTGGCATGGTTAGCACCTGCCATTAAACACAAAGCCTTCTGAAGCTCTCTCTAAGAAAAGCTCAAGAAAATCAGATATATAAGCTCCGAAATGTCAATTATTTTTCTTCTGATTGTTTATTTTCAAATAGCCTATCTTGAAGCTCACTGATTATTTCTTCTGCTTGATCAGTTCTGTTTTTGAAGGACTCTAATGCATTTTTCAGTTTCCAGTTGAATTTTTAGCTCCAGAATCTCTGCTTGTTATTATTAATTTCAATTTTTTTTTTAATTTCTCTGATAAGCTTCTGAATTTCTTTTCTGTGTTTTCTTAGAATTCAATGAGTTTCTTTCAGACAGTTACTTTGAATTATTTGGCTGAAAAGTTATATATCTCCATCCCTCTGCAATTTTTTACTTGTACCCTATTTAGTTTAGTGAGGTCATGTTTTTCTGGATGGTTTTGATGCTTATAGTATTCTTTGGTTGGTGTCTAGGCAATACAGAGGAAGTTATTTTAATACTTATAGTCTGGGTTTGTTTGAATGTGTCCTTCTTAAGGATGCTTTCCACCACATACTCAAGGGAATTGAGTGTTGTAATCTATGTCTCTGATCCCTACAGCTTCATCAGCTTGGGGAGTACCAAAAGCCCAACAATATGGTGACTCTTACAGGCTCCTGGTGGTACCACCCTAGTGAAGTTGAGTAAGGTGCAGACCTCCCTGGCTTCTACACTACAACACAAAATCTCTCATTCTCTTCTCTTTCTTTCTGCTGGGCTGCTAGATTTGGGAAATGAGTGATGTAAGCACTCCTTTAGGGCCACCACATCTGGGACTGCGCTAGGTCATACTTGAAACCAGCCTAGTCTCCCAAATTCTGTTGAGACTATTGCCTGGCTACTTCTAATGTTTATTCAAAGACCAAGTGCCATTTAATCAGCAGGTGGTAAATCCTGCCAGGTCTGGGACCCTCCCTTCAGAGCAGACTTAGTACACTTGTTAATAGAAACAGTGCAAAAAACTCAGTTTATTTTTCTTAAAGTTAACTTTAATTTTCTATATATTCTAATAATGTTATTTCTGGCAGTGACATAAGAGAATAATTTAATGAGAAAATTCAAGCTATAAAATAAACAGATATACTTTATATGTTTACATTAATGGAAGTGAATGAAAATGTCAGATGTTCCTGCCCTCACCTTTCATGCTGAACTCAATGAATTAAATTAAATGAAGAATAAACAGTCTGAAATATAGTCCACTGTTTCTTTGGAAAACTTATCAGTTTATTTTACATGAATGTGCACTGGAAATACAATAAATTATTTGGGAAAATAATGAAGATTTTTGTGTTCATGGTTCATATCTCATGAATATAACCTAGTTACTCAATTATGCTCGCCTACTACCAATGTTCCTGGCATATTTCCTAGACAGATTACTTGTGAGTAAAAGTATTTGATATCTTTATTATCTTCCCTAGATATTGGGATCAAATCCACATCCAATAATACACAGTTTGAGCTCTAAGTCTTTAATATAATTGGAAAATACATGGCCTGCTTGGCAAAAATTAAGGAGCCTATAAGTGATGTAACTTAATGAGTGTTTAATCCTAGGTTTTACTACTGAGGAGGATCAAATCCCTTCATTAGTATAAATTTATTTTGAGCTGGAGTCTTCGTTTTCATATTCGTATGTTCTCAGTTTTTGCATAGTAATTAAACACTTAGCCTATACCTATTTGTTGATGAATTCCTTATGTGTTCTTAATGTATATATGAATTTCTGTTAGATTTAGTCATTATTAGTTAGATTAGCAAGATGAGCACTAATATACCCTCCTTAGGCATGGGTACTGGGAAAGAGAGCAGCAAATTGTTCATGAAAATTAAAAGAAAGAAAGACACACACTCAGGAAATTCCTAGGAGGTTGTGTACTGGGGACTGGGGAGTGAGGTAAAAGCAAAGTAGGAAGGACAGAGCACAAAATAAGCAGTCTTTCTGCAGCAAAGGATCCTGGGTCCCTGTATTGAAGACGATGAGGAAAAGAGGGAAGAAGGAAAGTAGAATCGTGTCATGGGCTGGATTGTGTCTAACTGTCCAAAATTCGTGTATTGAGTCCTGCTCCCCACCAAAATGACTATCTCTGGAGATAGGGTTTTACAGAAGTAATAGAGGTTAAATAAAGTCACAAGGGTAGGGCCCTGATGCTTCTGGTGTAGTGTCCTTGTCAGAGACCCCAGAAGGGTGCGTGTGCCTGTCTTTCTCCTCCGTGTAAGGACATGGCTATCTGCAAGGCAGGAAGTGGTCTTTCACCAGAATGCTGGCGTTGTAATCTCAGACTTCCAATCTCCAGGACTGAGAGAAAATAAATCTGTCTTGTTTAAGTCACCCCTTTATGGTATTTTCTTATGATAGCCCTAGCTAAAACAAAGTGTGAAACAGAGGGAAGAAAAGGATTTAAATTAAACATCACAGATTAAATAAATATATTTACTCAAATTCCCTTCAATAAAATGGATGCAATTCACAAGGGATGGATAAATAAATAAATAAAATTTAAAACTATATTAAATTGTGCATGAACTTTATAGACACCATGTATTAAAACTATCTCTAAAAAAGCACAAGTGCTGGCTATGTTTCAAAGTTTATACCATAGAGCAGTGATTTTCAACCAGCATGCCACGGCACACTGGGGTGCGTGAAAGAATCTTAGGTATCCCATGAAATTCTTTAAAGATAACTTATTAATTACTTTTAAAAGATGTTCAAGTATCCAATGTACTCAGCCCTACTATGAAGCTAATTTATAGCTTTCATATGAAGGGTGTTTTTAATAGTATCAACCAGTTCACACCTTAGTTCCCCCTTATCCATGGACTGCATTTCAAGATTGGTTGTGGACAGCTAA
>CAUYRH010183373.1:0-66324 GCA_963574655.1 Perodicticus potto
AGGTTGGCTGACTGGATACAAAAACTCAGGCTAGATATCTGCTGCATACAAGAATCTCATCTTAACTTAGAAGATAAATATAGACTCAGGGTGAAGGGATGGGCACTGTAATCCAGGCAAACAGATCAGAAAAAAGCAGGGGTGGCAATTTTATTTACAGATACAGCAGGTGTTGGTCTTTTCACCTGAGGTGTCTCACACACACCCAGGCATGTGCAGAAACACACACACACATACAGATTGTTTGGGCTGATCTTGACAAGGGTCTGGCCTTCCTCTTTTGTCATTACCTAACAGCACAGCTGGTACTTCCATATAATAGGAGAAAATGAAGTGGCAGGCCCAGATAACAAGACAGCTAAGGAGCATGGCTATTTCAATGTATGGCAATACAGATAGATATACCACCAGAAGGAAAAATATGAAAATAGACAGACCAAGATTTCAAAATTGAAAAGCATGTTAAAATAAATAAAAAAAGATAGTAGTAACACAGGGCAAAATCATTTGAAAGGTGACAAGAAGGGAAGGGCTGGTAATTTCAAATAGAGTGTTCAGGGATGGCTTCTCTAAAAGGTAACATTTAAATAAAGATCAAAAGAAATAGAGGGAATTTGCCATGTGGATATCTAGGAGAAGAGCAAAGCATCCAGGCTGGTGAAAATCAAATGCTGAGCAGAGGGAGACAGGGAGGGCATGAGGCTCAAGAGGAGAGAGGGAAGACCACAGGAGTCATAGAGCCCACTGCCAGAACTTGCTTTTATTGTGCGGGAGTGGGGGAAGCCATGGGAGTATTCTGAGCCAAGGAACAGCATGATGTAACTTCTATCTTAAGAGGATTACTCTGTTAAAAATAGCATGCAGGAGTGCCAAGTTGATGACAGGAAGACCACCCCACTGGCAGACTTTTCCAGATGAAATGCATGTAAGTAGAGCTACAGTGGTAGGAGTGAAGGTGTTGAGAAATGATCAGTGGAATAGATGAAAAGTGGCCATTGACAAAGTTAGGGAAGACTAAGAGAGAACCAGGTTTGGGGCAGAACACCAGGACCTCATTTTTGGATATGTTAACTTTAAGAATACTTATAAAACATCAAAGTGTAGATGTCAACCTCAAACTCTTGGGCTCAAGTGATTCTCTTGCCTCAGCCTCCCAAGCAGCTGGGACCACAGGCACCTGCCACAACACCTGCCTATTTGTTTGTTTTTGTCATTGTTGTTTGGCAGTCCTAGGCCAGGTTCAAACCCGCCAGCCCTAGTGTATGTGGCCAGTGCCCTAACCACTGAGCTATAGGCGCCAAGCCCCTCCTTCTTCTTTTAATTGGGGTGTTTGGGTGCTCGTTCTTTCCAATGGACCTCATCTTCCTGCAACAGTATGAGATCTTTGCATGTAGGGATTTATGTTTGTTTTATTCACCCTTATATCTGTAGGTCCTAGAACAGTAACTATTACACAGTAATTTCTCAATACTTACTGAATAAACCTTTTAGAAAAATAAGAATAGAAGAAAATTTCTCAAATTAATAAAGTTTATCCATTGGGAAAAATATAGCAATGTCATGCTCTTTGGAGAGATATTAAACATTTTCCTTTCGAGAGTGGGAGTAAGGCAAGGATGCCAGCTATCATTGCAGCAAAACTTACGAGCATCTGGTTAGCATAGTACCCTCTAAGTAGAAAATATCGGTATCGGACACCGATCATGATTTATATAGGGGACAAATGAAGCTAACTAATTAATTTTAAATAGTGACAGAAAAGCAGGGAGGAGTAATGTGATGGTTAATTTTGTGTCCACTTGAGTGGGATATGGGATGGCCAGCTAGCTGACTAACTATTTCTGGTTGTTTCTCTGAAGGTGTTTCTCTAAGAGATTAACATTTGAATCAGAAGTTTGAGTACAGAAGACCCACCCTCCCCAAGTGGGCAGAAAGCATCCAAAATATTTAAGGCCTGAGTAGAACAAAAGGAAGGGAGAACTGTCTGCCTCCTTGAGCGGGGACACCCACCTTCTCCTGCTCTGGGACACCAGAGTTCCTGTACTCAGGTTTTGGGCTCCAGGAACTCACACTGACAGCTCTGGCTCTCAGTTCTTGTTGTCCTGGTTCTCAGACCTTTGGACTCAAGCTGTATTACGTCACACTTTGTAGTTGGCATGTTGTGGAACTTCTAGGCCTCCATAACTAAGCCAGTTTCTATAATAATCTATAATTTGTAGTTGGCATGTTGTGGAACTTCTAGGCCTCCATAACTAAGCCAGTTTCTATAATAATCTACACACACACACACACTCACCCCCCAGCCCCCTCACATATGCATGTTCTATTGGTTCCTGATACAGGGAGTATACCCTATCCAATTGTAAAGCATGCCAGAAACATCATAGACATAAGCAAAAAAAAAAAAAAAAAAAAAAAAAAATTGAAACCAGTGTACAGAGAGAAAAGTATATACTGGGTGGTCATAAAGTTCGTGTGCAGTATAAAATAATGTACAATTTAAAATCGCACACAAACTTTATGGCCACCCTATATTTTCCATTGATCTCTTGGCTTCAATTTTGTCTAGGGTTTTGTGGTATCTTTGTGTATGTATGCATGTATGTATGAGTTTGTATATAAACATACAAGATTTTGGTTGTAACAGACATGATATTACAAATCAATGGAGAAAGAATGAATTTTTTTTGATGTGGAAAACTTAATTTGGATCTCAACCATGTATAAAATTATACACCAAATGCATGAAAGCTCAAGTGCATAGACAAAACTATAAAGCAAGTAGAAGAAAATCTTGAAAAGTGTCTGTCATTTTGGCATGGAAAGGCCCAATGATGGTCCACAAAGAATAGATCAAAGGAGAAATCTGATGGATTTCACAACATCAAATTAAGGAATCTTTTTCAATTAAGAATATATGATACATAAATTTAAAAAGACATATTACAGATTGGGAGGATTTTTTGTAGTATCTAAAACCAGCAAAGAAATATGAAATACATAATAAGCTCTTGCAAATGACTATTATAAACACGAGCTCCAAAAGTAAAAAATAAAGGATACAATTATTCATTCAAAGAAGGCAAATAAAAACAAACCTACAAGTGCATGAGATGAAGATCAACCTCTATTATGAATATACGATATCATTTTCTATCCATCAAATTGGCAAAGATTTAAAAGTTCATAATATCAGGTGTTGGTGAGGATGTGGAGAAATGAGAACTTGTATAAACTGCTGATGGGAGTATACACTAGTACACGCCCTTTGGAGAGACAACTGGTGCTATTCCGTGAAATGAGATTTGCACACAAGACCCACAAGTGGAAATGTGTGTTCTTTGCAAGATTACTTGTGGTAGCAAAGATTAGAAGGTATTAAAAACATGGATAAGCAAATTGTGGTATATACATGTGATGGAATTCAGAATTCAGAAGTAATAGGTTATATCAATACCCAACAAAATGAATAGCACTCAAAAACATATTTAGGGAACATATAAGAAACAGTGTGTGATTACTACTACAATTAGTTGTTTAATGTTAATACATAATAAAACTATATATTTATATAGAGTAAGCATTATAAATTTATATAGAGTAATTTCTATAAACTCTACTTTTCAGGAAAATTTTATGTGTAAGGATATATAGTTATATATATATATATATATATAATCCATTATAGTGAATGAAAATAAAATAAAATGAAAGTATATTTTTGTATAGACAGATAACAATGTGTCATAAACTAGAGTGTGTAAGTAAATTCTATGCGGTAGGGTAGAAAAGCTAGGAAGATGGGGATGGGTTGACAATTTAGGTCTCTGAGATAGTAGCTGTATTTCTAGAATTTCTGTACCCAGATATCAGCCTGGGCTCTATATTAAATGGAAATGGAGATTTTTCTAGGATTCAATTACCACAAAGTATTATCTTCATAATGCTAACAGTGGTTGCAGTTTCTGAGAAGGGAGCAGCCAGCTTGCTAATAGATGGTGCTGTGGCCAGTTTTTCATGTAAATTCTAATTCGATGAGTGGCATTCCATCCAACTGTAAGAACCGAAGAAAAATCTTCACAGTGGTTGTTATGCTGGAAAACTCTTCCAATAGAGATTTATACCAGGGGTGGTGCTAGCCCTTAGGATGTGAAAAATTGAGTAAGATAGAATCTCTGTCTTCAAAAAGCTTACAATCTAGTGGAACAGACAGAAACACAAATAGATAATTAAAATAATGTGGTATATGCAATGATAGATATCAGCTGAAATAAAAAACCCCCAATGATTGATAGCCAAAATTTGAATTTTCTCTATCAGTTCTTGAATGAAATGGAGTGACTCATTGATATTTATATTCATGAACCTAAAGGATACCCATGGGTGGAAAAACAGGAAAAAAACCTTTGACTTACCTTTTTTATTATGTAAAACCGAATGTTCTCAAAAATTTTCAAGAAAAATAGCCTTATGTATTATCAGAATGCAGACACAAACAGTATTCACTAAGATAAATTGATAAAAGTTTACATTTCAAATGCACCAGCCTAGGAGGCAAATCCATCGCAGTCTTACACTTACATGATATAATATGCAAATTATTTTCCCAGAAGATTTTTTTATTTGGAAGTACACAAGTTTATTTTTATTTTTTTAAAAACCCCCAGCTCTGTATTATTCTGTATACTGAAGCAGCAGAGCTAAACTATGAGAATGGATATTGGGGTAAAAATTTTATAATTTGGGGGGGAATTTTTTTGTATGTGCGATTAAATTATTTTTAACAGTTAATGACATTTCTAAACACAGGATTCAATTTTCTTTAGTATTTGTAATTTCAGATTTGTAATAATTACCCCCACCCCAGCTTGATTCACGCTGGGATCTGAAAAGATAAGCAAGACTTTCACCCATGAGCTGTGCTCGTTCGCATTTGTAGGTACCTACCTCTTGCTAGAGCATGGGGTAAAACCAGGTTACATCACTATCTTCAGAAGAAAGGGAAAGAAAATTAGTGTGAAAGGCATCAAGATGTGCCAAACTTGGAAATACCATATGCAAGCAAAAGGAAAAGCCAAGTTCTTGTGTTTCATGGTTTTTGAGTTTTGTGGTTTGTGATTGTGATTTGATAGAATTAATACTGCAAAGATGAAAGCACTTTATTATCAAAAACCTCACCTGTGAGTTCTAGTTTTGTTTATTTGTTTGTTTGTTTGTTTATCAGGCTCAGGCAAGGCTGGAACCAGATGCCTCTGGTGTGTATTGGGGGTGGGGGTGAGTGCTACGGCAGCCAGTTTGTGAGCTCTGTTTTGTTTTAATTTTTAAGTACCATCCTCTACCCCATACTGTCTGGGGTGTATACTGATACCCACACACCCATGTCTGACATGTTAGAGTAGATTCATCACATAAGTCCTGCTCATCCACCCTGACAGGATGTATCCTTTACCACCATTGTGAGAAATGAATGTATGAAGGGAGTCACAGCCTCCCTGAAGTTGTCTGTAGTCACTCTTATCTGTGTAGGTCAGAAATTACAGTGGGAACTGTCGCCACTGACTTGGGAGTATAAACTCAATGGGGAATCCCTGGATGCTGGGGAGGGGCAGGAACCAAAGGGCGATGTTAAATCACCAAAGGCAAGATGGGCATAGTTACCACGATGGGCAGCGGAGTCAAAGCAGTAGTAGAAGATTGTGACTTGTGGAGAACTGTGAAGTTGACCAGTTGATTGTGACGTCCCCAGATGTGAAATAAATAGCAGTCTACTAAATTCAGATTTGATCTGTCATAAGTGGGAGAGTTTTAGGTTATCAAAACAGAGAGTCATGGCCCCTCAATCAATTCCCAGACTTGAGCCAGTTTACAGACCCAGAATCCTTTGACTAAAGGCGAGGTTAGGTCCCCTTGAGGAAGAACCAGGCTGCCCTGCTGAAACTTTGTTAGCCCTTCGCCCAACCTTCCTCAAAGAGACCCATGACCTTTTACTATGGTTACCAGGCATTGAGGAAAAGAAAATAATCATATTTTTGAAGGACTACTAGACATTGGCATTGAACTGTCATTAATTTTAGCATCTCCCAAATGTTGCTATAACCCACCAGTCAGAGTAGAAGCCTATGTGATCAACAGAAGGTTAGCTCAGGTCTGTGCCACAGTGGTCTGGTAAGTTCCTGCACCCATTTTGTGGTTATTTCCCCTGTTCTGGAATGTATAGTCAGAGTGTATATACTCAGCAACTGGCGGAATTCAACTCTGACCTTTAAAACCATAGAGTTAATTTTTTGTGAGTATTAAGGAAACAATGTCAATGAAATATCCCTTAAATCAAAAACTGGGGTTTGGAGTAGGGGAGAAGGGAACATGGTGACTCAAAACATTGGCTGAGTGGCTTGGTGCTTGTAGCACAGTGGTTATGGTGCTGGCCACATATATTGAGGCTGGCTGGTTCGAACCCGGCCTCGGTTGCTAGCTAAACAACAATGACAACTGCAACAAAAAATAGTCGGCCCTTGTGGCAGGCGCCTGTAGCCCCAGCTACTTGGGTGGCTGAGCCAAGAGAATCACTTAAGCCCAGGTGGAGGTTGGTGTGAGCTGTGACACCACAGCACTCTACCAAGGGCGACATAGTGAGACTGTCTCAGTAAAACAAAACAAAAAAAACATTGGCTGACCATTTAAATTCTACCCAATGACTGATAATACACTGGAAGAAAATGCATTTAGTTGCTTATTTAGTTTTAGTATACACTCTTCCAGAAAGCATTTCTTGTAGCGTACAAGGGTATTTAAAATACAACACATTGGCAAAATAGAGAAAAGGGTGTGGTAAAATGCACCTAGGAATAATGTTCCAATCCATAACCCGATGCTCCAAAAAGGGAAGTGAGTGAGCACAACTTTGTTCTAAGCTTTCTATTACAAAACCCAGTCTGCAGTTTCCTTGAAACACAGATAGTCTTGACACTAAATCCAACAGGAACTTCTGAGTAACATATGAGTTAAAATGATTTGAGTTAGTTTTTTGATAGTTTAACTCATTTGATTAAACCTACGTTTCAACCAATTTTTACCAGAGCTCTGGCATTGTGGAAAAAAGCCTGGCTTCTGGAGTCAAACCTATTTGGTTTGAAATTCTGGCTCTTTCATTTATTGTTTGGATGATCTCGGGCCAATTACTTAGCCTTTCTTCACCTTTGTTCTCTCATTGGTAACACGTACACTGCAGTAAGATCTTGCTCACGGGGTGTTTGTGCTGATGAAATATATACAAAGCTCCTTGTACTATACACCCTATCCTCCTTTTCTGTCCTTCCTTCTTAAAAGGAAAATGTGGCATTTATTCATGATGAAAACAAATTAATTCTCTGCAAAAACCTGTAAGTGGGGTGCAGACTGCAGACTTGTTGGTACAGGTAATATTAGCACCAGCTGACTTCTGCTGACTACATGCTCAGGATGAAATAACTACTTGTTTTAAAATAGGTACACTCAAAGACGTGCACACACACACAGAGAGACACCCCACAGCCAACCTTATATGAAAGCTGGTCTCCTATACTTGAGTCTTTAACATTCTTGTTGACATTCCCGTTTTCTGAAGTATGAGTCCTTAATACATAAGTCTTAGGTATTGTAGGCAACTCTGTGCAGCATGGCAGTTAGGTAGAGAAAATTCTCTTTCTGTAGCATACTTGGGACCAGTAAGCCAAGGCTTCAGAGAGTTCTTCCTCTAGAACTATTGTGAAATAATTTTCACATACAGTAAAAAATTAATAGATCATTCATTTAGGAAGTGTTATCTGCTCGCAAAACCTGAGTTAAAGCCACAGTATCTCCTCACACCCATCACATCACCTTCATTCACATATTTTTCCAAGTGAAATTGGGTTCAGAGTAGCACCCCCCAGACATCTGGAGACAAGAAGGCATAGGGCATTCATATGGTGTGTGGGGAGATGCCCTTGATGTGGTGGGAGTGGTGAAATCAAGTGAATCATCACCTAATTACATGAGTAAAATCTTGAGATCTCTTCAGGTCCAAGGTGGTGGAACCACATCCTCTTGCCTTTCTACACACCCTTCTGAGTACCCACTCTACCCTTGGCTTAATTTGCCACACCATTGGAATGGTTCCGATAATCATTTCAGGATGCACCCACTATGGTCAACTTGAACAACTATAATTTGTTGAACTCCTAACACTGACAGAATATCTTAAACAAAGTCTGTGCTGATTATTGTGCGATATTTGGGTTCATTTCTTTCTTTTTTTTCTTATTTTCCCCTACATTTTGAAACATTGTGACATTGATGTTATTGCCTCGAAAAAGGTAAAAAGGGGATACCAGATGCCATATTAAAGGTATCAGTTTGAAAATGTCACAGTACTCCCATATTTTGCGAAAACCAGCAAAGGAGTAAACTATAAAAGAAGTGATTTCAAAAATGTCTTTTAATAAAAGTTTAAAGTCTTCAAAATATATCTGCCCCTGGAGCAAACTTTTTTCATTTAATATTGTGTCTGTTAATTAGTGCTTCAAATTTGCAAATTCTTTATTGGTTTATATCAATGTAATACCCAAAGCTCATCTCATTGCCAGATTTGAATGAAATATGATCCTGTTTATTCTATTAAAATGAAGGCTTGAAATTGTTACCCAAATGCCACAGGAATTCTTGCCATTTTCTCATCAAATTCCTCATCAGATTTTTTGTTAAAGTCACATTGTTTTAGATTTTGTGCCTTGGCATTTAAATGAAATTCAATGTGCCCCACTGGAGGAAACATCTGTAGGGAGATATTATGTACAATATCCATTCCAATCAAGCAGGAGTGCACTGAGTGTCTGAATGAGGAGCTTATTCTTGCCGCACACCCCATCTGATGTGGCTATTGAGAAGATCTATAAGAGAGAGAACATTTATAAAAATTAAACCAGCAGTGGAGCGCAGTATTTTAAATGCTCAAATCAAATACTTTTTAAAGGCACAATATCAGTTTCAGTGAATGGATTCCTGCCTCTTTCTTTTTATATAACAGACATTATATTTATAACATCTGATCCAGACTTTGGACAGCTTACAGAGTAGTTAGATTATGATGATGTTCAAGGTCCATGGGTCCCAGTAAGCTTCTATTTACTTGCTTTTAACAGCCTACCATAGCTTTCAACAGAGACAGCTTTAGTTCAATACACTTTCTGTATAACCTTTTGTATTTGTGATTTCCACAAAACACCTGCAACTAGTGGGGTGTCAAATGGTCAAGAAATGGGAATGGTCTCTGTTCTATCTATAGATGCCACATATCAATGGCAATATTTTTAAATGGTCCTTTAATTTTCAATTAGAAAAGGGGAAATAACCGGGATATGATGGCTAGAACTCATATGAAATGGAGAAAGTTATCTAACTCACTCCATAGGACTTTAAGATATGTGAGAAATAAATAAATTATGTGTGCAAAGCACTTGAAATGTGGCATATGGTTAAATACCCAATAAATATTAACCAAGATTGTTATCAAGGATGGCTTCACAGAGGAGGTGGGATTTGAGATGGGCGGCATTTCATCAGTCCCCAAAATGGGGAAGTCACCTTGCAGGAAGGGCTTGTACAGGGGTGTGGGTGTAGGAAGCAGAAAGCATACTTTCCAGGAAACCAGACCACTTTAGGCATTGCTGAAAGAACCTGGTCATTGTCAATATGAAGTACACAGAGGTACTATTAACATGGAGCCACGGAGCAACGTGCTAGAATGCAGAGAGAACCATGTCGTTTCGACTTAGACAACATTGTACTCGGTCTGTTGTATACAGAAAGAGATATTTCATTTCCAGGTCCTCCAGTGTATAATTGAGTAACGGAAAACACTGTTCAGTAAACACATGAAGCATTCGGCATTCTCCTGTCAAAATGCACTTAGATTCCTGCTGGAAGACAGAGCTGCTTCGAAAAGAAATAACTCACTCCCCCAGTATGTGCTAACGTGAACTCTTCTTTTGTATTTTCACCGCTTTGGCCTCTGTTTGCCTTTGCTGTAGTTATGATGCACATTTTGGGATCAACCTGGAGTTATGTCTTTGCCATGGCAGAGTATGTGACTTATTATCAAATGTAAATTGTTAATTGAAATTATAATTCTCATTTCTTTCCTGCCTTTTAAAATTTCTTTCAAATCCAGAAACTGGCTTTGTCGGGTTGAGTCTCTTTCACTCAGGTAAAGAAAAACTATTACATGATACAGTTTAGAAAATACTGGATTGTACAAAATTATACAGATTTCTTTACCTTAGGAGCTTCTGAAATTTTACATATGCTAATGAACATTGAAAATCTATGAGAATAAGATGTAGCACGCATGGTATCTGATACTTATTTGGCATTGTAACCTTTTCCGTGTAACCTGCCAGCACTTTGGCTTTTTGTTGCACACTTTGGGACGCTATCTTCAGTCTTAAGACCTTAGAGTTGAAGGGATATTTAAGTAACAATGATGGGTACTGATTCAGTCTAGAAGTGAATGATACATTTTTAAAAATATTTCAGATGAGGGGTATTTCAAATAATACCTTATTTCACACAGCTTGATTTGCTCAAGAAAATTAAAGCCTTCTGTTAGACTTGTGAACTCCTTAAATGTAGGATGATTAATATTTGACTCATCTCTGGAACCCTCAACACTATACATCATCTCTTTCCACTGGGAATGCCAAGGTTATAGGGATAGGGATGGCCAGCAGTCATTTTCTCTGCTATAGAGAAAGTTTATCATCTAAGAGGAAGAGGAAAAAGAGGTAAAGGGTTGTGATGATGCTGTTTAACCTGTTGGATTTAGTGGAACCTTAAGCCAGTATACCCTGTACTTTGAAGTGATGTAAATTTATTCAGTTTCTGTTTTTCCTTTTACTTGTAAGCTACTTTGAGTTGAGGACTTTTGTTTTTTTGTGTGTGGATTTCTTTCTTTCTTTCTTTCTTTCTTTTTTTTTTTACTTACAAACAAAAGTGTTCTTACATATCAGAGTTGCAATCAACAGACTCTAAATTGCGGGATTGGCTAAATAGAGAGGCAAGACACAGTAATGTGAAGATTCTCCCATCCATGACTAAGGCAAGGGTGGCAGACTGGGAGGTGATGACCCAATTCTACTCTCTCCTTTTTTATTGTTGTCATAATTCAAATTATTTTTCAAAATGCCCAGCTTAAGAAAACACATTTCCCAGACTCCTTTGTCAATTGGTGCTGACAACATGATGCGGTTTGGGACAATGAGATACACATAGAAATCTTAGAGTAGGACTCCCAGGGAAGGCTCTTAGATGAGAGCCAGCTCAGCTGGCACGTGCCTTTCACCTGTGCCTACATTAAAGTGTCATGATTCTGAAAACTGGACCCACAACCCATGACAAAAGGAAACAATGGCACTGATAACATTCTGGGCTTGAACCGTCAAATTCCTGATGTTTTATTGCATAAAAGAGAAGGACAACCTTTATTTGATTAACCTTCTAAATGTTTGATTTTCTATTATATGTAGCTGAACTTGCCTCTAAAATGATACATCTAGGCAATTGGTTATTCTGTTGCCTGGGTGTCTGAGGACTCCTTCAAAGTCCACCAAGCCTGGGACACTGGAGGGAAGACAATGTCAGGGGATTGGAGGGTGCTAAGGACTTTTTGGAGTCCTTACTATATCCTCTAAGAAAGCGATGAGCTTCAGTCCAAGCTAGTTCTCATAAATGCTCTAACCAGAAAAACATTGGATAATTATATGGCATGGGGTAAAAATCCAAGGATGCACAGTGCTGGTAACCACAAAAATTAGTGGGATGAAAATGGGCATTTAGAATGAACTCTGAAGACGAAGTTTGGGGAATTCAGGAAATTTAATTGACTCAGTCTTAAGCTCACAGGTGGAGTGTTTTGATGTGTTAGGTTGATTATAGAGTTCTATCCCAATATTGCTCGATTACAAGCTGTGCTCATTGTTGTGTCCATTATCTCATATGATCTAAAATTATTTCTTTGATTTCCATCTTTTACTGTAGAATCATTGTTTAAAAATTCTATTCACAATGTGATGTAAAAAAGCATGGACTCTCAAGAGAAACTGCCTGGATTTGCCTCTTATCAGCTGTTTGATGTGTGCAAATACTAAACCTCTCTGCACTTTAGTTTCAGCATTTGTAAAATGCGGTAAAAATAGTACCTACTTTATGGGGTTGTTGTAAGGATTAAAAGTGTTAACACCCGTGAAGCATTCAGAATAGTAACTACTTGCCTAAAGTAAACTCTGTTAGCTATTATTATTTGATTTTTATTATTATAATATGGTAGTTAAAAAAAACTTTTAGACTTTACCTTGAATTTAAAATATAAAGTTGTATTTTTCAATATTGGGGGTATCTGATGAGGTTGTATCTGTTGGTGAGAAGGAACAGTCTTTTGAGATTCTGCTTTGGGGATTTCTCTTCTTATGCATAAGTTCTGAATAGAAGCTTCTAAAGAAGCGATTGGTTTCACAGTGTGGGAAACAAAGAAATTCTGTTTTCTTCCTTGAACCATTTCATTTCTGTCTAATTAAATTTCTTTCCTGGATGAAATAAACTGAGAGGTTTAGCGTCTGTAGGAAAGATCCTTCTGTGTAAGTGGACCCCAGGCTCACCTGATATGCAGCCACCTGCAAGGTGTCCTTTGAAGAGAAAGGCTGGCATTGGCTGTCACTGCAGGCCCTTTCTGCCTTGAGAAGCACTCTCTCCAATGATGGAAAACCCTCTGGATAAAACATGTCCTAGGATTGGTGAGGGCCAGAGATAGGAAATCATTCTGTTCTTTTGTGACGGCGGTTCTCAGCCTGTGGTTTGAGACCTTTTGGGGGTTGAACGACCCTTTCACAGGGATCGCCTAATATCAGACATTTACATTACAATTCATAACAGTAGCAAAAATTACAGTTATGAAGTAGCAACAAAAATAATTTTATGGTTGGGGGTCACCACAACATGAGGAACTGTCTTAAAGGGTCACGGCATTAGGAAGGTTGAGAATCACTGTTTTATGACCTTTTCTTCTGCTTGTATTCTCTTAAGTTTCCTTATCTCTCATCTGCCCCATCAAGATGTATTGAAATTAAATCTAGTTTTCTTCTGCCCTCCATAGTCTGGGCTTATAGGAGTCCAGAGGTTTTATGTCTCCTAAGAGTTGTTTTCTTTTCATCTAATAATAATACTCTAATACCCAGTTTAGGATCAGTCAATAATATCTAATCACAAAGTAATGATTTTAAAAGACTAATGAACGTAGGTTTCCTTTCCACCAGAGTGTTAATATTGCCTAAAATATTTCTAAATTCTTTAACTATCCATTCAGTTTACATGATTCTCTTTCCTGGCCAGAACATCTAAATAGGTTTTAAATAGTCTTTAAAGTACCCAGTAATTTTGACTCCAAATTATCAGGTGATATTTAAGTATTTTATTAAATATGCATATATACATCTATACTTCTATATGAGTGCATATATGCCAATATGTGATGGGATGTGATTGAAAGTAGCTCTGTCTTTGACACCTGTAATGGTACCAAGAAGAGAAACCTGGGTTCTCATGTCTTGGGGTTGGGCTCCCAAGACTATACCTCCAGACAGAACAGCTCTCAGCTCAGGGTAGGACTCTTATATAGTTGAGCTACATGAAAGGTCTGCCAAAGGCTTAATTCAAAGGTATTAGATATTTGGGGAAAATAATCTTGTTTGCAATCCTAAATGAATAAAAAAATATCAATACAGGTAAGAATGTTATAAGTTGTGAAATTCATGCAGCTAATATCTTTTTAGAGTGGTGGTGAGGTGGCGTGGGTCCTTTGCTGACGTATATGACATCATTACTTGGATAATGTGTCTCTCAACTCTTTTGTATGAAGAATTTATGCCTAATGTGGGTTTCAAACTGTTTCTAACTTTGGAGAATAGCAGCTTTAGAGACATGAGACTTTGTTCTCTTTTTTCCAAGGAAGCACAGATACTAGCACCTTCTTAAGAAAACTTTCTCCAGATCAAAAATATTTCCTGTTCCATTGTTTCTTACTCTAGCAAATAATAGTTTAAACAGCATCAATCAATGACCATGGGTCAATGATAAATGTAACTATAACATTTGGGGAGGCTTAGATGCATTTGTATAAAAATCAAGTTATGATGGGGGGGTGCTTTTTACTTTTTCTTTATTTCTTTGTTTTTTGTTCTTTTACTGAAAATGATAGATAGTAAGAAACTACTATGAAGAATTAATTAGCAAAATCTAATATCCACTAAATGTAGTCTGGGAAAAGACTCCATGGATGGGCAATTATGACATTAAATGAAGGCAGAAAGGTAAAGGAACAAATAATGTTTCCGAGTCAGATGTTTTTCTCCTTTTATTCCTACACTCATTGAAAGAGCAATAGAGGGAGAACCATGAACTAGGGAGACTTAGGTCCTCATGAGAAACAAATCAGAGGCTTTAGGTAGCATCATAAAACCACCACTTAGTACATTGACCTCGTGTATTTAAAGATTATGAGATTTTACAGTAGTGGGTTATAAAATATCAATTTAGAACAACAGCAAATTTCCTGATATTCATTCCAGTTTATAGGCAATTCCTGTTCTGACATAAACCTATAGGGCTGGGTGACCAGGTTCTCTGAGCCAATGCTGCATTTTCCTTCAGGGTGGGGTGTGGGGGAAGACTCAATGGCTTTTACACAGAAAATCAGTGAGCTAAAAGTCTCCTCCTTAGTCAAGCCATTTGTATTGCAGGAGGCTTTAAAACAGTCCCATAATTTATTTAGGCTTTCATAGCTTTTCTCTTTTCAGCAGACAAGTGGAGAATTTCAGGGATGTTGGGTTAACGTTATTCCTCTTTGAGGGGTTTCTATAGCTTCTGAATCCTGTACATCACTAATTGCAACAACTAAAAATAAAGTATGACTAAAAGAATACTGCTATTATAAACCACTTGGGGTGTTAATATTCAGATGAAGAGTCTTTCTGGTTCCTACTTCATTGCAAAATTAGGGTGGCTTTTTTTTTGCCTGCTGTAAAGATGTACGCTTATTGAATGTATTTAAATTACTAGCTAATTCTTTCAGGGGGAAAAAGCCCTGAGGCAAGTGTAAAACTAGTAGCTACAGAAAGCTGGAGAATCAGATGTCTGCTGGGCAAATTGACAGAACTCATTAATCTTCAATGCAGTGTGCTATAGACTCTGTCCTTTCATGCACCTGTGCAAGCCTAAAGTCATTACACGATGGCACTATTAATACTGAAGAGCTGGAGTGGGAGAGGGTTATCTTCTCTTCTTAGTAATTGATTGCCAGCTGATTAGTGGACAACATTTTTCTTGCAGCATAATTGCCTTTGTGCTATTGTAGCCTCTCTGACCTGGGCTTAGGCCATCTCACCGATTTTGAGGTCCTGACAATAGCACCACAGCCCTGAAAGTAATGAACTGGAACTCAATCACTGCGAATTCCCCAAACAGTAGATGCCTAGTTAAATGTATTTCAGTGATGTTCTGAATAACAGCAGTCATACTATGGCTCATATTTCTTTTTACTTCTAGGACAAACTGTAGATTTCCATCCTGAAAAGTATTTTAGAAGGAATCAATGGAAGTCATAATATATGTATGCATTTTCATCTTCCACTGCTGTGATGAACTTATCAGAGGTTGTTCTGTGGGATTTTTAAGGATCTTGTGAATGAATGCTGGTGATAAACAGATTCTTATTAATTCTGAGCCAACATTTTAGCCTTAGGTTTAAGACTGCTGAAGCCCACATAGAGAATGAGAAGATTTTAATGTCATTTTATTTCATGATAGTCACAAAACCCAAATGATGACATCTTTCTTATCTTAAAAATATTCAGTCACATGTCTTCATAATCTGTAATAAGATACTGGACTAAGAAAGGGAAAACCGGGAAGTATATGTTTTAAATCTGAGAGTGCAATAGTTCACTACAAGGGAAGTGATTGAATAGTGTAGCTCTTTCTATCTAAATGTCAGTGATACCAAGAGGGCTTCCACATAGGTAACCTTCACATTTATGTAGATAGAAGTAAAAATATAACAATCTACTGCCTAACATGAAGGGTGTTAAGCTGGAACTCTCTAAACTTTTAAAGGAGAAAATGCTACCATGTGGAAGACAGCTTGGTAATCATTAAAACCAAATCTAGCTCTGTAGAGTTGAAGGTCAAAATTTTCCTTATGTGACAGCTAAGATACAAAGAGGACTATTATAATGCCAATAGTCTCCATTTTTAGCCAGATTTTTTTTTTTTTTGAGACAGAGTCTCACTTTGATGTCCTTGGTAGAGTGCTGTGGTGTCATAGCTCAACATCAGACTCTTGGGCTCAAGCGATTCTCTTGCCTCAGCCTCTGGAGTAGCTGGGACTACAGGTGCCCACCACAATGCCAGCTATTTTTTCTATTTTTGGTAGATACAGAATCTTGCTGTGGCTCAGGCTAGTCTTGACCTCCTGATCTCAAGCAATCCATCTACCTTGGCTTCCCGGAGTGATTAGCCAGATATTCTAACACCTTCAGGAATATACTTGGCAATAGTTGCTCATTTTTCTAATTGAGATCACTGACTTAGAAAAGCAGAATTACTAAATTAGCTGGTGATTTAACAGCATTACCAAACTTGCCTTTCAAGGCTCAAAAAGGCAAGGCCTTTCCATCAAAGGCTAAGGCCTTTCAAGGCACAAACTCTTAAACAAGAAACTGTGTTCACTATCCTCATCCATCGGGCATGGTATTGCAGCAAATCAGCCATCTTATCCTCAGCCAGTGTCATTTGTGTAAGCCTCTTTGTTCACAGTGCTCTTGTGTAGCTTCTGGGGAGTTACAGGAGTATTATCAGTTGCAACATAACAGTAATAGCACTGTTGAAAATTCTTGTAAAAGTTATAGGTTATGATGCAAACAGAGTTGAGAAAATTAAAAAGTGGAAAGAGGTGAGACAATGGCAAGAATTATAATGCATTGTGAATTAATCATTTGATAGTGAGAAAATTCTGAAATATGGAGTGAATCAGTCATGTGAAAAGTAACGCATGTCTGTGTTTGACCATAATTAGCAAGAGATGAAAAAATGTGATTGATGGAAAAATCTTTTGAGTGTGTGGCTAGAGGATCAAAGCAAATTTGGAGTACACATTATCTTAATGTAAACACAATGGAAAGTTAAGAATTTGAGAACCTAAAAGCCAAGCAGAGTGGAACATGGATGAAACTTCCATCAAATCCCAGATGGAACTTATCCAGTCTGCACAATATCAAAGTGAGTGGTCAGCATCCTGAAGGTGGACATGAAACTGCCCAGGAGTTCCCTATTACCCTTGCTGTGATTATCCTGTGTGTTTGCTTCAGTGGGTCTTCAGTACAGAAGGAGTTGACCTATTTTAGAATAAGATGCCTGAAAATATGGGGTAAACAAGTTGGAAAGTTGTAATGGGCCAAGTCACACTCCTGTTGGATGTAAATGATCTGAAACAGCGGCTGAACCCTCTCGTGCTTTTTGTGCAGAAAATCCAAGGCCCTTCCGAATCTTACTGAAGATCCACTTGCTATTTATAAACCAAACCAAGAGTATAAATTATACTTGCTATTTTTAAGATTATTTTTGCTATTACATCATTCCTGAGATTAGCAAATGGACTAAACTGAGTGTGCTACCTTTCAAAACCTTTGTCCTGATAATTCCCATGAACATTGACATTTTTTCCATTTGTCATTTAATGATTATCATTGTAATGTCAAGGTTATTTACCTATGTCCAAATCCTATCTCAGGTCTGTAACCAGTGCACTAAAGTTTTATTTATTTTTGAAGAAAGATTATCTAAGACTGATGGTTAAAAAGTAACTAAGTAAAAGCATCTTTTCTGTTTTTTTCTCTTAAAGTCCCCCAATAAAAACTATAAGAATGTAAATGATAAAAAGGGACGCTCCATATAAAAAAGCAAAACGTCAGCTCCAGGTGAAAGCTTGCATATGTAAGCACACCTCTGTAAGGTGGAGTTCATGAGGGAGTTGAGGAAGAGTCTCAGCCCACGAATGCCACCTTGAACCCAGAGCAGAATCTATCGTTTCCCTGAAAGTGTCTTTGAACTGAAATGATCTAAGGACTTTTTATTAAAGATGAGAGCTAAAGGTGGGAGTGGACCAGAAGTGGGAGATGATGCTGAAGGAAACAACATATCAACAAACCATCTCATGTCCCATTTTTTTTACCCTCTTCCCTAAAGGGCCGTTGCTATGGGAGCGGGAGAGGGGTGCAGAAAGCAGAGAAGGGGGTGCTGTGCAGTTGGATGAACCAGCAGAGTCTGAACATCGACATTTCTATTGTACAATGAGCAGACCAACCACAGAGTCTTTTCACTCTAAGGCATAATTTCCACATATTTTTAAAAAACACTGTTGAAAGGTACAATTTTTTGAAAAAATGAGCTCAAGGACAGCAACTCCCTTTGCTTATCTCTTTGCCTACTGTCTCTCAGAAGCAGTAACAGACTCGTTAGGAGGGTGTGTAAGACACACATCTCATAGAAGTTACCAAATGCTTTGATGTAATCGCCTTCATCTCTTCATTCTAGTCCTTCATAACAGCCAACTACATTTTAAGAAGAGCTAGCATGGGACCTACAAACATAAGCTACAAAATAAAAGAGAACGAGAATGCAATCAGAAGGGAAAAGAACAAAATACATTGCAGCAAAAGTTAAATAGCAAAATGCAGAAATTTCAGTTTTAAGAAAAAGCAGGCCACTTGATCTCTGTTTAGAAAAAGCTCAAAGACAATATGTTAGTCTTCAAGAAGAAAAAAACCAATAAAAAACCCAGCAGCATCTGAAAAGAGAGTTTGCAGTGATCAGAAAATAAGTGGAAGAGAAAATAAAAATATAGCAGAGATGAAAGCCATATAAAAATGAAAAAAATAGACAACATGACTGAAAACACAATTCTAGTTACTGAAGATAAGGCTGCAGAGGTGGAACAGAAAAAAATGTAAAAGGGTATAATAGTGGATCAATTTCCTGAAATAAGGCCTGGATGTACAGATAAACAGGATTTACCTTATCTTAGAAGATGATTGACATAAAACTAGCCACACAAAGATACATTCTGAAGAACTTCAGAGGTAAAGAAAGAATCCTTTTCTAATCAGGGGAAGAGAAGTTGAAAAGTTAAAATATGCACAGACACAGTATTAGGCCAGCCTCAGTCTCTTCACAGCCCTGTCTAGCACCAGAGCGGAATGGTCCAATATCTGCCAATTTCTGAAGGAAATAAAATATAATTAAGGAATTTTATATCCAACTATTGTACTCTTCAAGCTTAAAGTTTAAAGCATTTGTCACATGCGGAAACTAAGGGACTATACCTCTTGGAGTCTTTATCAAAAGAATATTAGGTAATGCCAGTCAACCAAAAGATGAATCAAAATTAAAAAGTCATGAATAAAGAAGCCGTGGTAAACAGGACTGGTGTTAGACTGGGGAAAATAGCAAGACCCTATCTTTACAAAAAATAAAAAAAAAAATGAGGTAAGCACGATGTTGCACACCTATAGTCTTAGTTACTTAGGAGATTGGAGCAGGAGGATCACTTGAGCCAAGGAGTTTGAGGTTACAGTGAGCTATAATTGGGCCACTAAGCCTGGGTGACAGAGTGAGATCCTGTTTGCAACAGAAAGGAGAAGAAAAAGGCCTGGTGTTGGATATAAACATAATAACTCAAAAATTTGTGGAATTTTTTTAAATTTCAAAATATTACAGGGGTGCAAATGCTTTTGGTTACATGTATTGATTTTGTTATGCTTGAGTTAGGGTTATAAGTGTGCCCATCACCATGATATTGTTAATTATACCCATTAGGTAGCTTTTTGCCCATGCCCTCCTCTCTCCTCCCCGCTGCTTGATTTCCAATGACTTTTTACTCCCTTTATGCACATGTGTGCCCATTGGTTAGTTCCAATTTAATAGAAAGTACATGTGGTGTTTGTTTTTCCATTACTTAGACAATTCACTTAGGATAATGGTCTCCAGTTCCATCCAAATTGTTGCAAAAGGCTTTAATTCATCCTTTTCATGGCTGAGTAGTACTCCACAATGTACATATACTACATTTTGTTAATTGCTCATATGTTGATGGGCACTTGGGTTGATTTCATATCTTTGCACTTGTGAACTGTGCTGCAATAAACATTCGAGTGCAAGTGACTTTTTAATAAAATGACTTCTTTTCCTTTGGAAAAATACTCAGTGGTGGGATTTCTGGATCAAATATTAGGTCTACTTTTAATTATTTGAGGTATCTCTGTACTGTTTTTCATAGGGATTGTGCTAATTTTCAGTCTCACCCAAGTGTATAAATGTTGCTTTCTTTCAGCATCCATGCTGGTGTCTATTGGTTTTGGACTTTTTAATAAAAATAATTCTAACTGGGGAAAGGTGATATCTCATTTTGGTTTTAAATTGCATTTCTCTGAAGATTAGTGATGTTGAGCATTTTTTTCATATTTTTATCAGCCATTTGTCTATCCTTTTTGGAAAAGTTTCTGTTTCTGTCTTTTGTCCACTTCTTAATGGCATTGTTTGTTTTTTCCTTGCTGATTTGCTCAAGTTCTTTGTATGTTATGGATATTAGCCCTGTATTGAATGTATAGCTCATGAATTTTTCTCTTATTCTGTAGCTTATCTATTTGTTCTGTTGATTATTTCCTGTAGCATCTTTTTATCTAATAAAATACCATTTATTTATTGTTGTTGCTGTGATTGGCATTGGCTCTTCTTCACAAATTCTTTGCCTAGAAGAAAAATTGTAGGAGAGTTTTCCCTACATTTTTCTTCCAGAATTCCTATGATATTTTATCCATCTTGAATTAATTTTTATGATTAGTGAGAGATATAGATCTTGTTTCATTCTTCTGCATGTGGCTAGCAATTCTCCCAGTGCCATTTACTGAATAAGGTATCTTTCCCCAGTGTATATGGTTCTCTTCTTTGTCAGGGTCAGTTGGCTGAATGTGGGTGGTTTGTTACCTGGTTCTCTGTTTTGTTCCATTTGTGTGTCTCTATTTTTGTGCCAACACCATGCTGTTTTAGTTATTATAGCCTATGGTTTAGTTTGAAATCTGATAATGTGATGCCTCCAAATTTGTTCCTCTATTAAAGATTGCTTTGGCTGAATGGGTTCTTTTCTGGTTCCAAATGAAGCATAGAATTACTTTTTCTATGTCTGTGAAATATGACATTGGTATTTATATGAAGACTGGCATTAAGTCTATAAAAAACTCCTGGAAATATCCATTTGAGAAAAAATGTACAAATGTTACAAACTGTGATGGAGTGAATAAGTAATTTGATAAAATCTAGAGGTTGGGGAATGGAAGGAGGTGGGGATTTGGTAATTTCCTGATATATTAAGGACAGTGGATACTATCTGAAACAGAAACTGTTTTTAAAACACTGACTCCAACATTTCAATGTTTTATCATCTTTAAGAAATACTAGATAACTTTTTAGAAGCACTTAAGTCTTATAAAGAAATAGCTCAGATTTGATTAAGTTTCTATTAAATTCATATAAAATTTAATAAAGTAGTTTTTTTGTTCTAAAATGTGACATATGGAGTGAGTCTTTTTTGGAAAGTTCTGCATCTATCTTTCTATATGTATTAGTTCTCACTTGTTGCCTTAACAAATTACCAAAACTACAATTCTGTGGGTCAGAAGTTTAACAGAGCTATCACCTGCCTAAAATGAAGTTGTTAGCACAACTGCATTCTTCCCTGGAAACTCCGGGGAGAATCTTTTTCCTCCTGTTTGACTTGCTGTTAGAATTCAGAGTTAGTAGGACTGATGGCCTTGTGTTCTTGCTTCCAATGAACTAAATGCCATTCCCAGCTTCTAGAGGCCACCAGCTTTCCTTGGCTCATGGCCCCCTTCCTTCATCTTCAGAGTCATAGAGGAGATGGGCCAAGTTCTCACATTGTATCTCTCTGAGCCTTCTTCTAATGTTGCATCTCTTTGATAAAGTCTGGTAAGGTTCTCTCCTTTTAAGGACTCATGTACTTAGATTGGGCTCACCAACACAATCCAGGATAATCTCTCCATCTCAAGGTCCATAACCTCTATCATATCTCCAAATTTCTTTTTGATATGTAAGGTAACATAGCAATAGGGATTGGGGTGAGGACATCTGTGGGGGTCTTTATTCTGCCTATACTATCCAAGAATCCATCTGTCTTAAAACTTTCTAGGAACATTAAGGATAATTATTAATGAGTGGTAGATACAAAGTGAGTTTTAAGATTTTTAAAACATTTTCCACATTATTTGAAATGTTATGAGTTTTTAAAATTTCCACACAATGTTTTAGCTAACAAGTGGCAATAGTGCACTGATCACTTGAAAAAGACACTTGTCTTATTTATCTAGTACTTCTGTCTCCCAATCTTCTGGAATAGCATCTCTTTGTAAAAAATCATTTATTTTTCTCTCTTTTCATCCCATAGTTTCAGCAGGATCTGTCTCATTCTTGCATGACCCTGTGCCCTGATGCCTGCTCATTTGGGCAGTGGAGGCAGGTTACTCTAGCATGACTCCACCTGCTGAATTATAGCATTCCCTGATCACACCTCATGGGTCCTGAGTTGGGCACCTGACCCAAAGTGGGCCAATTAGAGTTCTTCCCTGGGATTTTGTAAACTAGACCTGTGAAAGTCTCTGTCAGATGGTAAGGATGGCTGCTATAAGGACTGAGAGCTGCCACACTTGTCTTGGATTTGCCACCAAGTAGAGTACTCGTCTTCAGTGAGGAGATAAAGTTGGTATGCAGAGAAAAATCAGGTGATCATGGTGATAGGAATCCTAGCAGTGCTCACATTCCTGGTTCCATCCCTTTTATTTTTGAGGCCTCCCTGTACCACTACTGCTACTACAATTTGACCATGAACTCTTCCTTGGAGTCTTGGAACCAATCATTTCTCCTTTGTCTTGTTAACTAGTTTGAACTTGAATTCTGTTATTTGCAATCAAAAGAGTTTAGATAGATATATGCTCATAAGCGAATGTTCTATCATCACTTAAAGAGCCAAGATATTTTGCCTCTTTGGAAATTGTGTGCATCATCGTATCACATTCACAGCCATATTCTATTGAACATGAAAGGAAGAGATATCAGAGGTTAGAAAAAGTCAGAGGAGTTGCAGTGACATTATAGGTTTCCCAATCAGAAGTGATTCTGAGTTAAAGAAGAAGCAGAATTGAGAACAGACTCTGAAGAGCTTTGGGGCTAGATGGCAAGAGAATGTGGGAAGTGTACAGTGCATTCATTTAAACATTTTCTATTATTTGTGTCAAATATACACATATGACAATAAATCATACAAATATGTCAGTCTCTCATCAGTACCCCCTCTGTCCAGAGTCAATCACATTTAACGATCTTTTTTTTCTTTTCAGTGCTTACTTTCAAAGACTAGGTAAGGTATTTATGCTTCTGTTTCAAAATTCATAAACTTTGGGAATTATCCATTTTCTATTAGATATGAAAGAGGAGAACATGGTTAATTTATACTACCTGTCCTATAAATATTTACATTTATACAACTTTTGGTTCTTGTATTACCTTTGCAGTTGTAAATAATATCCTTAAAATTTCTTTGCTTTATCACTTTCCCCTATTATCACTTGATTTTCAAATTTGTAAGAAAGGATATTACTATTTCTTCTCTTTCCTCCTCCTTTCCTACTCTTCATGTGCCAATATCTGTCAGCTTTATTTTTATCGTTGCATTGTCAAGAGTATCAACACTATGTTCTGTTCGATAGTCACAACCAAATATTTTGCTGTTGTCTGTGGGCTGAATGTAAAAATTTTGAAAAGCAGTGACAATATTTGTATTACTCTGGCTATTATATAATGCTGGTGCAACTAGAGTATTACATTTCCTTCTCTAGAGTACCAAGTGGGTTACTTCAAACACAAGAAGAAAACTCTTCTATTTAAGTACAAATAGATTTCTTTTTTCTAGAGTGAAATCCATTGATTCAATTCTTGAATGACTTTAGTATGTGTCGTATTTGAAAGATTACTGGTTGACAGATACCCTTTAACCAGCTTTCCTTTTCATTTTTGATGTATTTGATTTCTCTTCTCTTTCTTCCTATTTAAACTGTACTTTCTCTTTCATCAAAATTCTTTCCCGAAGACACTTCATAGAGTCTTCCATCCTCCTGTTTAAAGTTGGATGGGTTAATGTGCAACCCTCATTCCATTACCTTTTTTTGACTGATGTCCTTGGTTGGACCTGCACCTTTTTTGATCCCCTGTTTTCTTTGTATACGCTTTCATTTTTTCATGGATAGATCCTTAAGCAGATTTCCTAAAAAAGAATAAATGTAAGAGATAAAATTTCGAAATTCTTATATTTATATTAGAAAGTGCCTACCTTTGTTTTAAATGCGATTATAGATTAGTTGAGCATAAACTTTAAAGTTGGAACATTTTTCTTTTGTAATTTGTCTTCTTGTACCCCTTCAGTGGATCTTTGAAATCTGAATACCTTTTCTTTCTTCAGTGTTAGGAAACTTTCTTCTCATAATTGAGTTCCATCCATTTTCCTTCATTGTCTCTTCCTGAGGTTAGATATTTTAACCACAAATTTGTTTTCAATGGCTTTCCCCCTTTATCTTATATCATTTTTCTTTTTGAATGTACGGTCTACTTTCTCAGAGGCTATTTCTAGCCTCTGAATTTTCAACTCCTTGGGTGTTTTGCCAGTAGCTTAGTTGTTGAAGATGATGGAGTATTATTGTAATAATTACTACAGATGCTCCATATATAGACATTCAACTAATATACCACTTCAGCCCCCTCCTTACTCTTCACTCTGCCATGCCTCCTGACTCTGAGTCCATGTGCGCTCGGGTGTGCAGTTCAGAACACTGGTTTCCACTTTCACCTTTATGATATTGAAGGGTGCAGCTTTCCCTGCTTCATCCATCTGCCTTGTCTCATTTCAGAAGTTAAAGTATCTCAATTACTAGTATTACATGCACCTTTAAGTGTCTCTTCTACTATATTTTTATTTCCTTTTATGAATTTTTTTAATGCTTTAATTCAATGGAATCTTGCAAGGGACAGGAAGCAAATTCAGTAGCCTAGTTTGTTATCTTGAACCCAAATTCAATAACTGTGGACTTAATAAAAACTGATTATAAAGTAAAAGAAGACACAATGACCTAAGGGAAGTCCAAAATAATTTATGTTAATAGCCAGGTAAGCCTTTTGTATATATGTTTTTTTAGCAATGCATTTTCTTTTTATGTATTTATTTATTTATTTATTTATTTATTTTTTATTGTTGGGGATTCATTGAGGGTACAAGAAACCAGGTTACACTGATTGCATTTGTTAGATAAAGTCCCTCTTACAATCATGTTTTGCCCCCAAAGGTGTGGCACACACCAAGACCCC
Organism: Perodicticus potto; assembly: GCA_963574655.1. Classification (NCBI taxonomy): domain Eukaryota; kingdom Metazoa; phylum Chordata; class Mammalia; order Primates; family Lorisidae; genus Perodicticus; species Perodicticus potto. Next base: position 25,543 of record CAUYRH010183373.1, read on the forward strand.
ACCCACCTCGCTCCATTTTCATTTTATGGTGTTAACAAGAATGTTAAGTTAACTTTTATTTGAATAAGCATTTAAATTTATATTTTGAAAAGCATAGGAATGTCATATATTAGAATTTCATATGAGGATCAAAATAGCAGGAAGATTTGAAGATGTTAATTTCTAGAAGACATTGTCCTGATCTATGAATACAAAATGAAGTGTTGGCATTTTGACTCTCAAGGTTCTAAATGACTTACTTCTAAGTACAGTATGTAATAATAAAGATTTGCTTATTTAAGAAATGTTCATAGCATGTATAAGAAATGTGTACTCACTGCCTTGATATTGAAGACTTCAGAGCAATGAGAAGAAGCTCAGTGTAGTATTTGCAAAACACGGTATTTGTAAAACTGCTATATAAATTGCTATTAAAATGTTCACTAGTATTATTTTATAAGAAAGGCCAATCATATGAGCAAAAGCGTAGTCAAAGTAAAGCACATATCATTTTAGGCAGGATTAGCAAGTGTGAGCACTGGTATAGGTAGGGGCTGAAGCTGGAGAGTTATCCACACCTCTTAATGGCCCAAAGGAGGTTGTGGTTGTCAGAGGCCTGCTGGGAATAATTAAAATGCCTCTCTAGTATTTTCCCAAAACATCAGTTCTTTTATAAGGAACAGAAAATTCAATTGCCAAATTATATTTTAAAATGTTGGTTGGATTTTGAACTGGGCCAGTATCTATGATAGAAACTTCTTAAATGTGACTCCAGAACATGGAGAAGCTGAGTTGCTTGTATACTGATGGGAGTTTTGGATTCCAAGTCATATGGTAGCCTTCCAGCTGGTCGTTTAGTGGGCAAACAATTTAAATTTCATTCTGGTTCTCTCTTTTGTAAAGCTGGGTAGAATCACTATCTCACTAAAACATTACATTTGTATAGTGATGGAGGAAAATGTTCAGGTGACTGCATGGGAATCTAGATCAAAATATAAAGCAGTCTGACTGCTATCCCTGTGTATTCCCAGGATACATTTTCCTGTCATTTTTTGTGCATACGGTATTTGCATTATGCAAATGATATGACAACATTAGGAAATGTATAATCTCTGTAGTTTCATGTAGATAGAATTCTGAAATTTAAGTGTTAAACTTTCTTTAGGAGCATGAAGGTAACAGGTTTACTTAAACAAGTATCAGACCATAGTACCAGCCACTGGGAATGTGAATTAATTTTGTGTCATTTTCCTCTGCCTACAAATCCTGGCCCATGCAGTAGGCATTGAAATGTGAATGCTCATAATATTCCAACTGGTTAAATGAAGTTTTCCCTGGGGACTGGCCTTTCAAAAACTGGGTATCTCTTGCTCTCTTTGATGGGAACGAGTAGAAAATATTTTTTCAGATGTATGCTCTATTAATTAAACAACAACAAAAAGCTCATCTTAATTTAATTAATTAAATTTAATTCCTTCAGCCTCTAAAACTTCTCTGAATTTTGCAAACTATTCACTAACCCTTCTCCCTCATAGTTAGTTGTCATGGAAATGAGGAACCTCAAGGGGGCAAATTTAAATGAGTTGAAGAAGACTTGACATTTCTGGAGATTCATACTGTTTCTTCCCTGTTGACTCCAGGAATAGGCCTTATGAGTTTAGAGGGTGGGATTTTGATGTTTAAATTCTGTCACTCACTCCTAGTCTGCTCCAACAACATGTGATCCATGACATAATAGCAATATTCAAAAGGGAAATGAAATACGATTTTTATTAATAGCTAGCCTATCCTCATTACATCCAAGTGCAGGCCTTATCTGGTAAATGAAACTTCAACAGGACTCAGATTTAGAGTCCTAAGCAGAGGGTGCCACTCTCTAGAACCTAGAATGTTAAGAATGGAAATTAGAACCCTACTGCTTCAGGTTGGGTTCTGCAGGGAGCAGCCTGCGGGTCAAAGTGGGGCGCAGAATGTTTATTAATAAGTGCCAACTCCCATGGAAGGAAAGGCGAGGGAGCAGGAGTGCACAGAGGAAGAAGCTGAGCTGTGATGCTGGTTGGTTGGCTCCATGGGGAGTTCCAGAGCTAGAATGGAGTTCCAGAGGTGTCATAAGGTTGGGATGCCCTGGAAAAGAGGGGCTGTGGGTGGCTCTCTCTTCCTGAGATGGTTTCCAAAGGAGCTGCTGTTGAAGCCCATCTGCTGACACCAATCCCAGCAGTTTGTGTGACAAATCCTTCACTGAAGGAGGACCTGGGCATCACATCAGTGTCCACCACACCACCCCAGCACCCTCACAAACAGCCCCTAGGGACAAAGCAGGCTGCTCTGCCTCTTAGCGAATGCTCTTCCAACCTGAGAAGTCAGATGCAGAAGAGAATACAGGAAGAGAAAAAGAGAGGGTAGAGTCTGGCAGTATCTCAAATCACCATGACATTGCCTCTAGTGAAAGGTGGGTGCTCTGCACTCCAAATTATGAGCAATTATCTAACAGCTTTGCCTGCTTAATTGCCATTAGGTTTTGGCTGTCTATACTCTTTATATTTGCATGGCCTTATTCAAAGTGAAAATTGGTTATTTTGAAACTTACATGCCATAAGTTTTGTATACAAATAGTTCATGGACTTTCCCCATTTGACCAGTGTTTTAAGAGGTGACATCCAACTTTAATACATGTAATTGGAGAATAAACTTAAGTGGAGATTACAATAGTGTTTTTAACTCATGCCTTCTAGGTAGTGAGCACTTGAGTCTGGTGCTATAAAAAATGACAACACAGTTTTTAGGTAATAAGCACTGATAATAGACTATAGGACCTTCTCCTGGGGGTTTGCAGTTGCACTTTGCTCTTTGTTGCAGGGATTATTAAGTTTCCATTTAGTAGACTCTGCATCAATGGAAAAACATATTAGGAAATGTTAAAGCTGTCCTTCTATGCATCCAGCAAGATATAGCCTTCAAATATTACCCCCTTGGGATGTAGGCTTCACTGTCTTCAGGCCAAATATGGTCTGAGTGTCCTTAAAGAGTTATTGTGCAAAAAAGTATAGACTTTTTTTTAATGTGCTACATTTCTGATATTTGTCTGAAGTGTGTAAGGAACTATAAAGTGGTTAAAAGTTATGTGGATGGTAAGCAATTGTTAATGACATAATGAAATATCATTATTAAATGAGAGATATATTACCTACAAATGCCTCCCCTATCATTTTTATAATTGTTTAAGAGCTATGACTTGGTCAGGTTGTCCTTTTCTGTCATGTTTCAAATGTTGAATCTTGAAAAGCAGGTATGAGAATAACAAACCGAGGTTGTCATTAGTAGATTAGTTGCTGCTACAAAGCCTTGTGTTTAGGATGAGTTCTTTTTTACTTGTCTGAAAAGTGTTTCTCTCTTGGAGAGCAATTACATCTGATTGACATGTTTTCATGTGCCTCCAGCCCCGGTGCAGTTTTTTCTTCAGTACACTAAACAGGTCTAGATCAAGGACTGTATTTTATATTTTTGTTCTTGTTGTTGTTTTACTGCTATTAACTAAAATCAGGATACCATAGAAAAGACTTCGACACCTTGTAAAAGTACAACTTAAAACAAATTATAAAATATGTATAAAGAGTTGTGCATTTTGGGTGGGGAGTCACTAGACTATAGCTGAGCTAAAACTGCTAAAAGTCAAATGAAAGACAAGAATGTACTAGAGTTGGACTTGTTCGTGTAAGAAACAATTTGTATTTTCTGTACTAATGTATTACCTTATTTCTCTAAGAGATATTGATAGGGTGGTATTAGTAGGAAGAAAGAAAGGCTGAAAGCTTAGGTTTTTCTCTGAGATTTGTTGCTAACTTACATGTGATTTTGAACAAGGCACTCACATTTTATGGGATTTCTTATTTAACATGTAAAATAAGACAGGAACTAAATAATGTCTATGGATTCTTTAGACTCTAAACACTCTGTGACTGCTTCACCTAGTACTTTATGTAGTCATGAAGTGTTGGTCATTTCTCTGATATGACTTTCTAACACAGAGAAGTAGAGAAATAAAAGTGGGTAGTAGTACCCAGTAAATACCATTGCACCAACACATCTATATAAAACTCTGGCCTATAAAAGGAACTGATACTCCAACTAAGGTGGAACCTCTGTAAGATGACCACTCAAGGGACTGAAACAAACTGGTCAACACATGGAAGTGGTTGACATCAGGAACTAGGCCTTTTGTAATGATATGTACATGTGATGCCTGTCTGGTCTATGAAAATTAGGCCAATTAAAGAGTTGGTCCCTGTAGAGAGGTGGTCAACTATGGAAGTTCTTCTGTGTGTCCATGTTATCTCATCCTTTAGGATATAAATTCCTTAGGAACAGGGACAATGTCTTACATATGTTCATAACCCCAATGATTGATCTTCACTTTGCTATAACGCTACCAGCTCTTGAAAATATTTGAAAATGAATGATTAAACAACATTTATTATGAATGATTATTGCGCTCAACAATGAACCAATTCTTGTATTTAAATGATTATATTTAAGAGCAATTTATTGCATTGTCAGAATGAGTAACTTAGTTTCTTCTTCTTCTTCTTCTTCTTCTTCTTCTTCTTCTTCTTCTTCTTCTTCTTCTTCTTCTTCTTCTTCTTCTTCTTCTTCTTCATTAAATAATAGCTGTGTACATTAATGCAAGCATGGAGTACAATGTGCTGGTTTTATATACAATTTGAAATATTTTCATCAAACTGGTTAACATAGCCTTCACAGCATTTTCTTAGTTATTGTGTTCAGACATATATATTCTACACTTAGTAAATTTCACGTGTACCCTTGTAAGATGCACCGTAGCTGTGATCCCTCTGATGATTATCCTCCCTCCGCCCATCCTTCCCCTGCCCCTCCCCTCCCTCTCCTCTTTTCCCATATTCTTGGGCTATAATTGGGTTATAGCTTTCTGAAAGCTATAAATTGGTTTCATAGTAGGGCTGAGTACATTGGATACTTTTTCTTCCATTCTTGAGATACTTTGCTAAGAAAAATATGTTAGAGCTCCATCCATGTAAACATGAAAGAGGCAAAGTCTCCATCTTTCTTTAAGGCTGCATAATATTCCATGGTGTATATATACCACAATTCATTAATACATTCATGGGTCCATAGGCACTTGGGCTTTTGTACCAGAATGTTTATTGCAGCCCAATTCATAATTGCTTAGTCATGGAAGAGTAACTTAGTTTCTTGTGGTTCCTGTGATTCTAGCATTCAGCATGAGGTGCATCGGGACTTACCAGTTTTGGTTCATCTTGTAAGAGTGATCTGAGGACTAAACGACTCTAGGCTGTGGGGGGAACCCACTTACTGGCTTTCTCACTGTTTGAGTTCTCTGACTTCTTTCTTCATTTAATTGTATATTCGGGATTATGATGACTGTCCAAGGTTTCTTATATCATTAAATGCCAAACATCAAAAACTCTTTCACCGCACCCCTACTGAGTGCAAGTCACTGTTCAAGGCACTATACGATGCATGTGTCTTTCTACCATCAGAGACTTTCAGTCCATTGTTGGAGACAGACATACCAAGAGCTTGGTAAGTTACATAACATCACATAACAAGCCCTACTGAGCACCCTGGTAGCTCACAGCCAGGACAACACTGAATATATAAATTCAGTGCTCTCACTTCCTATCTTAACAATTAATTAATATTTTTTCTATCCCAAACTATAGACCCTAGCTGTGGTGACTCAGGATAATTCCTTTTCCAGAGACCTTTTGTGGCCTTTTGTGGACCTTTTGAGACCTTTCTCAGAAGAAATGGTTTTACAATTGCTTTAAGAGGACATGCCCATTAGATGTGTGTTTGGACTGTAGTTACTGCACAGAGCTCCAGATGTCAAAACGAATTTGTGCTGTGTTCCTATGCAAATGCATCTTTTCAGGGTTAATTTAAGAATACTGACTCCTTTCTCCATTGTTCAAACTAACTGTAAGAGTGATTAGCAGATATCTGGATTGATTAATGTTTCAGTGTTTTTGTCACTTCTTTAGGGAAAGCAGAATGTGGCAGAGCGGCACTAAGTACTAGGAAATTATGATGAAGAGTTTTGACTTTTAAATTACTTTTAAATATTTCACCCTGGTTTGAGTTTCCTTTTCACAGACAGTTAAGGATTTCTTATTCATGGTGGTCTTTTATAACATGATAGCTCCTCTCTGACAGTTAATAAGCATATATTGTACGCTCAATGTATACATGAACTATTTGTAAGCCATTATACTTTGTGCATACAGTAATTGTGAAAGGTACGGACTGCAGGAGCAGTGGGTTTTATGGGGAGAGACACTTATTCTCTTGAGGAGCTCGCAGTCTGAGGGGGGTGAAAACAAATAAGTGTAATAATTATAAATGGGAACATGTTAAGACTATAACACAGAAACAGTGCTGAAGGGAAGATCCATGAAGGCAGAAGTGATTCTATCTTAGTTCCCACTGTCAGATACAGAGCAGATAGATACTCAACCAATGTGTGGATTTCATGGTTAATTCTGCCTGGGGTTTTACAGTGGAGTAACTTTTGAACTAAGCTTCTCCCAAAGTATCTGAATTACAGGTGTGAACCACTATGACCAGCCATCTGTACTATTAAAGTATGTTTTTCATCAAATTTATAGAAAGTAAGGTTATGTTCGCTATAGAATTATGTTTGTTCACATTAAGTTATCTGCTATCATGTGATCTGCTAAAATTACCTCCCATGATTGTCACAGGAAATTTAATTTGGTTATCACTGTTGAGAAATTAACTTACTATAGAATCACTGGTTCATAGTTAACAAAATCCGTATAAATGCTATGTAAATTTCCTGCTAATCAGAAATTACTTCAGGTCTATACCCTCCCTTTAGGTGGGTACATATATTTAAAATAATTTCTTTATAATACACTTATAAAAAATAATATTTGGAAACCCAATAAAGAAAAAAAGAATAATCTAGGAGGAAACAATAGCAGGAACCAAAGAAGGCCAGTGTAAAACTGGGGAGCAATCTTAGGCTGCCCTTACTGCTTCTTGTTTTTGAAATTTTTACATCCTTAAATATTCTTGGGTGTAGAGGCTATGACTAACTTAGAAACTAGATGAGTAGTGTTCCTTAATGTACTTTCAATGTATTTTTACTAATAATATTTCCTTATAATAAATGGTTTCTGCCCATTAAAGGTTGTAAACCAGTGGATTATTTTAATACGACATGTAGCTCACTATACGCTTTGTTTGGTCAGCACATTGTTGAATAATACGGTCATCCTTTAAACAATTTGAAGTTTTGGTTCCTCCTGGAAAGAGCAGGAAATCTGGTAACACTAAGCTCACATATCAGCATGAGATCACTCTGCGGAGCGCTCCACCCTATCCGGCCTGCGTGCGCACACCTGCACCTGTGCAGGCCCCACCCTACGCATGCGCGCCTCTTTACCCAGGTGGGCCCTGGAGATTTGAATCTTATTTCTTGGGTAAGGCCTCTAAACTCCTATTGATTTTAGGGATGTATATCAATCTATCTGAACTCCATAAAAATAAAGACACGATACCTTTTTAAAATTAAATAAATTTTTTTAAGATAGAGTCTCACTCTGTTTCTCAGACTGACATGTGGTGGTGCAAACATGGCTCACTGCAGACTCAGACTTCCAGGCTCAAGCCATTCTCTTGCCTCAGCATCTGGAGTAGCTAGGACTCCATGCCTTGATAATTAAAACAAATTTGTTTTAGAGTTGGGGTCTGGCTATATTGCCCAGGCTAATCTTGAACTCCTGTGTCAAGTGATCTTTCTGCTCCCACCCCCCAAAATGCTGGGATTTCAAGCATGAGCCCCAGTGCTCAGCCTTTCCCTTTGAATGGATGTATTTTCTACTAATATATTCCCCTAATTTGTTGTCTTTTGATCTGCTTTTCATTTTTCTGGCACAGATTTTACTCTTTATATAGTTAAATCTATTCTTTTACTTTGCTATTCTTTTCATTCCCTTTCTTGCTCCCTCCCTCTTTTCTTTCTTGGCTTCCCTCCTCCAACCCTTCCTTCCTTCCTTTTTGTTTCTTTTAAATAACTTTTTTTTGATTTAGGGATGTTCCGCTGCTGTTTTCTCTTTCTTGTTCCTTTTGTCTCTTCCAATTAACTTTTATTTTAGGAAGTTCTCTCTCAAGATACTTAAACTAGACTATATTTTATGTTCTTCTTGTAGGTATTTTTCTTTGGTTAAAACTCTGCCCTTCCTCTGATAAGTTACACAATGTACTTAAATACTATATGTGTATAATGGGGTGTATTTGGAGTGGGCTAGTATTTTCTACTTATCAGCCTTTTATTTGCTGAGAAGACCTAATTATTATTATTTTAGCTTTACATGTTTTAATATTTTGTCCAAATTAATTCCGTCCTCTTAGAAGACATTATTTTCTGTTAATTTTAATTTTGCATTGTGATTATAAATGAGATCTCCTTTTTGTTTTTGTTTTGTTTTTTTTTCTATCATGTTGTTATTTGTTATATAAAAATCTTTATCTTTTGTCTGGTCATTATATCAATTTTTAATTAATTCCAATAACATTTCATTTGATTTCTTTCTGTTGTTTTGTTCTAAAACCAAGTTACCTATAAATAATCACATTTTATCTCTTATTTCCTAGTGTTTGTAACTTTGTTTGTGTTTTATGTCTTAAGAGCTTTTTATTTTTATTTCGATTTCTAAAGACTAGAAAGCTCTGTTGCCCTGGCTGAGTTGTAGTGGCCCAGTTATAGCTCTCTGTAACCTCTCACTCCCAGGCTCAAATCATCCTCCTGCTTATCCTCCTGAATAGCTGGAACTACAGGAAGGTGCCACAATCCTTGGCTTATTTTAAGAATATTTTAGGGATGGACATCTTGCTATGTCGTACAGGCTGGTCTCAAACTCCTGGCCTCTAGTTATCCTGTCCAAGCCTCAGGCTCCCAAGTAGCTGGGAGTATGGGCATGAGCCGCTGTGTCTGGCTCTTAAGAACTTTTGAAATAATATTAAATAAATAACATATATTCATTAGCTAGTGCCTGACATATTATAAGAGCTTAACAAATGTCCGAGTATATTGTTAATATCGATATTAAATAGTAGTTACGTCACATACCTATATTTTAATCTTATTCTTAATGACATTTATTTTGTCACTGTTAAGTAAAATGTTGGTGTTTTCCTATTTTAGGCTATTCCTGAATTCCTATACGAAACCATTTGATTAAAAGTAAAAGATTAACTTTTGCTGTATTTTTGAGGTATTTGCTGGCATTTTATTTAAGTTTTTAATACCTTGATTGAATGAAATTTAAGCTGTATTTTTTTCTATTGTGTTAAATGTGTAAAAATTAGGGTATGTTTCTAGAATGACTTTCAGTCTTTTCCTATTTTCTTAAACAGGTCATATAATATGGGAAAGAATTAGTCCTTAAAAGTTTGCAGGATTTTGAAGACATTTGCTAGCAAATCTATTATGGCATTAAGTTCCTTTTCTAGGGGCACAGATATGGCTTTTGGATAACATTCTCAATTTATTTTAATGTTTAACCTATTGTGCTAATTTTTTTATATTTTAGTTTATATAAGGCATTACATTCATTGATGTTTTGAAATTTATAAATACACAACAACCACATTGGACTCCAAAGTCCTGTTACGTTTCTCATTTCAAAAATTTGTAACTTTTTTACCTTCCTCCTGATTAGATTATCAATTGGTAATATTCCCTGAGCAATTTCCCCCTACCTTTTGTGTAACAGGGTTTTTACAAAATCATTTTGGATAAATTTGGGTTTTGCAATGTTTTTCTAGGACTATATTGAAACAAATTAAGTATAGTTGTTTACAGAAATTTTTGCCTCAGAAATGTTCTCCTCACTTATTAACAGTTTGTCTGCTAGTTTCACAATCTTTCTAAATATCTAGGTGTACTGGTTTTTTGGAATGAAATTAACCTATTCTGATTATTACTGCCTGAATATCTCTGAACTGGCAATTTCAGCACATGCTCACAAATGTAACCCAGTCAGATCTTTATGGCATCATTAGCCTGTAATTCTCTAGTTTTATGATTAATGTGTAGGCCTAGACCTCATAAAACTCTGTATTTTAATTCATCTTAAGACACCTTCCCTAACAAGCATTTGGTACGCCTTAAGATATCTTTCCTAATAGGCACGTACGTTTAGATGCTATTCTCATTCTTTAAAAAGCAATGAGTGCAGCAGTTAATTAACTTATTATAATGCCATAAATCCCAGCTCTAGCCATGACCACTGACTCCTCCCCCCACCTTTCCCAAGAACATTTTCATTTATGATGAATTATCCCCTGGGTACTCAATGCAGAGGTGGGTGACCATGCAGAACTCAGGGTCAGACACAATAACACAATCCATACTGCTGGGTAATGACAAGCCTTCCACTCCTACCACTTACCTTCTGCGCTCGGGTGCCTTCATGCTTCACTGAAGTCAGCAGACAATGATGACAGAATGAGGGGGCTTCTCTCCTCCGGATTGCCATTCTCTGGGAAGTAATATTGAGGATGAATTTTTTGTGGGTAGATGTGTAGAGTTAGATCCCTGTCTTATCGTTTAAATACAAACCGAGGTCTAGGCACCCTCCCTCTCTTCCTTCCTTCCTTCTCTTCCCCCTTTCCCTCCCTCCCTTTCTTTTTTCCTTCCCTTTTACATGGAGTGATTACAATTAGGAAGGAAATTATGAACTAAATCTGGGTGCTATTTAATTCTAATTTCCTTCTTAACTTTGCCTCTCTTGGCTTTTTAATTATTTACTTTTGCTGAATGATGATACTAAAAGTTTGGACCTTTATAGAGTTTTCATTTCCTGTGGCTCTGTTTATAAAACTGCCCATCTTTACAACACGTGGTTCATTTTCAGTGACCTGAATTTTTGAGGTTACCCATTTGTTATGGGTTGTCTGTGTCTCCCTAAAAGGATAGGTTGAAATATAACTTCCAGTAGCTCAGAATTAACCTTATTTGGAAACATGGTTGTTGAGGATTTAATTTGTTAAGATGAGGTCATAATACAGTTCAATACTAATTGAATGACTTTACCAGTTTCTGGTAGTGTGACCTTGAGCCAGTCACTGCATCTGTCTAAGCATCGTAAGTTCCTCATCCATATGATTAAGATGTGGTTTATATTGTGAAGTAAAGAAATAATGTTTGTAGTAGGTTTATTAGAATGCAGCCACTCAATTATCTTTTTCCACTACTCAATTTCAAGGCCTTTAGTGAGTCAAATATAATGAAAGAGGTAAATTGGTTTTCCACAAAAACCTAACTAACCCTTATTTAGAATTTTAATAAGTTATAAAATATCTGTGATTTTGTTTGAAAATCAAAAGTAACATTACTCAAGAAATGTACTCAAGCACGGTTGGTTACTGATCTTTATTCTCATGAGTAGGACAGATTTTATTATTGTCCTTATTTTAAAGATGACTAACCTAAGGATGTCAGTAATATGAGATCAAATCATTTATTCACTCTGAGTTACAGCATCAAGGGGAAGGGGACTTGGGGGCCAAAGGCTTGATGTCCAAGCCTGGGCTTTCCAGCTCCATTTTGCCCAGCATCATTAGTATCAGAATGCTTTTGCTGTAGGAGGGCCCTTTGAGAGCATTCCCTTTCAGCATCAGGTATAAATGACCTCTCAATTGTTCATACCTCATGTCTTTATTATCAAGAGTTTAATATATTTCATCAGACTCATTGTTTTTGAATTCCCTGATTTGATTTATTATTGTTTGAGCCAATTGCATAATTTCCTTCTCAAAGATATTAACAGAAAAATAGATAATAATTCATAAACATTTATTGAGTACCTTCCATGTCCCCAACTCCATTCTAGTCACTGAGGATATAGTAGTGAAATATTCGTGCCTTTTTATTGTATAAATATTATTATTAATAATAATGAAAGACCCAGGAATGGATTAACAAGCTGTGGTGTGTGTGTGTGTGTGTGTGTGTGTGTATACACACACCATGGAATACTATTCAGCCATTAAAAAACATGGAGACTTTACATCTTTTGTATTAACAAATACAAAATGAATGGAGGTGGAACACATTCTTCTAAATGAAGCATCATGAGAATGGAGAAGCAAGAACCCACTGTACTCAATTCTAATATGAAGGCAGAAGAAGAGTTAATACAAGGGGTGGGGGTAGGAGAATGAGGGAGCAGGGAGAGGGTAGGAGTAAGGGGTGTTGGGGGTTTCAGTGTATGGCATACCTCTTGGGGGCAGGACACAACTATAAAGGGACTTTAACAAATGCAATCAGTGTAATCTAATTCTTTGTAACCTCAATGAATCACAAACAATAAAAACAAAATAAAAGATATACTTACTTATTAGATATACATTGTAAAATGAAAGTATTCCCTACATATCTTGCTTTCTTGTTTGCTACTTTCTGTGTAAGAATTATATACACTCATCTTTTTAGCTTATCGTTTACATGTTTTAAATTTGAGAAATACAATATCACCTCCATAGCTGACCACCTCCTTAAGCTGACCTAATTTTCATAGACCAGACATGCTCCACATGTACCTAAGAATATAGTAGGCCTCGGTCCTTGTGTTGACCACCTCTGTTTGTTGACCAGTTTGTTCCAGTCCCTTGACTGGTCACCTTCCAGAGGTTCTCCTGTAGATATATTTATGTTCTGTTCCCCCACAGTTTCAGCTATGTCATGAGAGCTGTTTGAGCCCCATTTGTATTTGAGGTCTTAGAGTCAGGGTAGACCCCGCTTACTGCTTCTACTCACCTTTGTCTTTGTACAGTCTATAGTTGGTCTCTGAAAGGTTGGCATTCATGCTTTCTGACAATTTGAAGTTTTCTATAGCTGTGGTGGGTTGGGAAAGTCCCTTTATGGTCACCCAGCTCGATGCTGCCCTTGTTTGGGCTGCCTTTCTCTTTCCTTCCTATGTCTTTACAACACTTGGCAGCCTGGAATGACTGCTTTCCTTCCATTAATACTTTTACTAGGTTTCAGTTGGGCCTGTGATTCTATAATTATTATTCTTCAACGTGTTGAATACTGTTCCTAAAAGCCTCGCAACACTATTCAGACATTTAGGAACAAGTAAATACATTGAACTCAAGTCTTCCTAGCCAGGGTGAAGAAGACTGTGAAGATGGGTATAGATATTTATGATCTAATGGAGAGAAGAAGAAAATCAGAGATACAAAAGCAAAGAAAAAGATGAAGTAAATTTTATTTGGTAAGCAAACTTAGTGATAGAATTGACTTGTTTCTTTAAAAAAATATGTTACTGCTTTTTCTGATTTAAAAAAATGTATGTACATTGTAAATATATAGAGAGAGAAAGAAAGAGAAAGGAAGACAATAAAAACTGTCAATAATCGCACTATCCGGAAATAACTATTGTTAACATTTTGGTATATATCCTTCTAGACTCTTTCCCATGCATATCTTATTTAAAACAAAAGAAAATGGAGACAACGCTCTGCATATTTTGTAACCTTCTTTTCTCAGTTAATATAGTGTGGATATTTTTTCCAAATCAATAAATAAAGATCTTAATTATCATTTTTAGTAGTTACATTTTATGTCTGGACCATCATTCATTTAACTTTGTCCCTTTAATGGTCATTTTTGTTATTTAGAATTTTAAATATCGTAATAAATTTTATTATAAACATTTCCAAACAAATGTCTTTACACACTTGTCTATTTAATCTTTAGGAGAAATGTTTAAAAGTCTAACTGCTACCTTACAAGGCCCTCCTCCTGTGCCCATCTCCCTTTCTTGTAAGATTAAGTCCAGATTTCTTAGTGTGTCTACAAAATCTTTCAAAATCTAGTCTTAGTCTATTACTCTTCTAGATTAACATTTTTACCTCAAAATGTGTACCACACTGACTCAGATTTCTTTAAAAGCCAATGTACTTCCACATCCTGATTTTTATTTCCTGCTGTTCTTTTTCTCTGGAATGCTTCCCTCCACATTTTCCTGTTCTATTAAATTTCTTTTTAAAAAAGGATGATTAAAATCATCCTTTAAGATCTAGCTCAAATGCTAATTCTTCTCTGTCTCATCTTCTGCGTTCTCATGAGTAAAATGAATTTCTCCTTCATCTGTGCCTGTCCCAGGCCTGGCTGGGGTGCAACCCTGAAGTGACTGAGACTCCTGGGCTTCTGTTCCCGACTGAGGGGTTTACAGCCTGGAGCTCACCTCCACGATTTGTAGGATTGCAGTGTTTCTCAAAGGCTTTTTCCTCTTCCTATTGTCAGTTACCATATACTTAGTAAATATCTACTATGTGCTAGGCTTTGTATTAGATGAGCAAAGCAGGCTCAGTTAACTTGTGCAGCATATAGCCTTTTATATTTTAGAAACGTGTTCATTGCAGAGTTTTCCTATAATTATTATTTTTTTTACAGCTCAATGGAGTTAAGTATATTCATACATTTTTTCAGATTAATATGAGGTTACAAACAATTAGGTCACATTGTTTGCTTTGGTTGTCTTCTTATAATTTTAAGAAAACCAGAAGCACCTGTGTGTTGAACCAAGTGTTTGTTAATTAAATTATGATTCATTCTTATAACACAAGGTAATTTTCAATCTCTATTACTGGGAGACAGGGACAATGGGGTTTCTCACGACACTAGTTTGGGCCACTAATAACTAGTTTTCCTCTCACCAGTCAATAGTAATAAATCATTAGTCGCTGCATGGAGTGTGTGTTGAGAACGGTTAAGATGTATATTCTGTTTAGTGGTCTATCATGGCCTTGGTGGCCAAGGTCTTTGCCATATCTGGGCTTGAGAGATCTATTTTCAGCACTTGCTTAGGGACCAGGAACCTAAACATGAATGGAAAGACTGGGTGAATAGAGAAAGTGGTGGTGTGTGAAGGGCTAGGGGAAAAATCTCAGGGCCTTGCATCTTGGGCAAAGCACAATGAATTCTTCTCTGTTGGGGAAGAAGAGAGTAAATCAAACCTGTTTTAAATATCCTCTTCCCTCTTCTGTGTGGGCCGTTGTCTGTAGGCATCCTCCTAAACAGTCCCCATTGGGCTTTGGAGCCTTGTGATTTTATGCTTTCAATCGCTGGTTTTCTTCCACCATGTTGCCCTGCTAGACAGTTCATTGTCCCACTCTCTGGGCTCACCTCTCCGGGCCAAAGCTTGCTGGCCTTTCTTTCTCCCTGTCAAGTACTAATGCTCTAGGTTGCACAGAGGTATTTATGGACCCTGGTATACATGCACCTGTGATGCCTAAAAATTGGCCCTGTTAAGATAATATAAGCAATGACATTACGACTATCCCTGCATCTACCAACTTCTGTCATTATTTCCTTAGGCTGGAGAGGATGCTTGTTGATTGATGACTACCTGCTGTCTTGGCATACTTATCAATAGTACCCTCTTTCATCCTGTGACAGAAGTTTTGTTTTCCCACAGTGCAAAGTTTTAGTGGTAAGAACTGCAGATATTTGTGAGGAAATATTTTTATTGGCTTGAATAACTAAATAGAACAAAACTTTTCCAATACAACCTTTAAGTCAAAAGCAATAGTAAAATAATAGGCCTGGCTGGGAGTTAGACATTGATTCTGAGGTGGGGAGAATGAATGGGAGGGGAGATTAAGAATTTTAATGTGAAAATACAGTCAAACTTCTGTAAGAGGACCATCTGAGGGACTGTAACAAACTGGTCAACACATGGAGGTGGTCAGCATAAGGACCTAGGCCGACTGTACTGGTACATACATGTGGTGCATGTCCATCTATGCAAATTAGGTCAACTTCATGTTGAGATGGTCAACTATGGAGATTCCACTGTACATCTTGTTGAAATAGTATATTTAATCATTTAAATTAAATCACACTATGCTATAATGGCACAGTAGTTACTTTGTTCTTTGGAGAAATAATTCACTTTTGATTCAAGGTTATTAAGGAAGTCTAGGAAGCTCAGGACTGTTTTTGAAATTCCTTCTCATATATTAGCAATAAAAAAATAATTACCAAATTATATGGTATTCTCAGGAACAGCTCTTAAGAACCTTGCAATCGAAATAGCTCCATCGGTATCAATAGATCCAATATGTGGCTTAGTTTTAATTGCAGTTAGAAGAACTCATTTGTTCTTAATGTTTGAAAGCAAAGTCTAAATTGTGTCTGGTGGGGGCACTTAGAGTAGCAGGCTTTGGCACCTGCCTCAGGTAAGAAAAGTTTTTGTTTATTTAGATTTTTGTTTTATTAGGGCTTGATGCTTTGACAGACCATGTCTTTCTACTTACTGCATGAAGAGCTGCCAGCCATTCCTGCTGGGAAAAACTAGTATGGGACTAGCAATGACTTCTGAAAGAAGTTATTATACCTTATATGGTTGATCTCCCATGCAAATAAAAGAAGCATCTCATACTGTAACTAAATGGAATTGGTATTTCATCCAATATAAATGTATGCCAGCATGCTGTCTGGCTTTTCTCAACCACTGCATCTCTCTCCAAAGCAGACTCCAAGTTCATCTGTCTACAAGGCAGCTGCAAGGTAGGGCTGGAATAAAGCAAACTCATGGATCTGTAAAGAATAAAAAAGGGTCAATCAGATGAGCAGGTATTTGCCAATAATAGCTGAAGCTCTTGTTAGAATGTGACTTCCGGGGATCCAGCCTTAAAGATTCTGTAGGTTTGAGGTGAGGGCTGCTTTTTAAACAAGTGGTGTCACTCTGAAGCAGAAAGTCAGCAATTTATTTTAAGAAATGCTCTTCTACTCTCCAAGCCTCAGGAGAGTTGGAAAGAAGTAATGAACATGGTCTCTTCTCTGAAAGGGGCGTACAAATGGAAACATATTCTGTGTAGTAATAGCTAATATTTATTGTGCTATTTCTAGAACACATCAGGCATGCTCTGCCTCAGGGCTTTTGCACTTGCTGTTTCCTCCGTGCAAATCACTTTTCCTTCAGATATGTCTTTGGCTCATTCCTTAGTCTCTTGTTGGGTCTGCACCAAAAGGTCACCTTCTTGATGAAGTCACCACTTTCTGCAATCAAGATTGCAACTTCAGCATTCCTTATATTCCTATCATCTTTCTTTCCCATTGCATTTAAACCACTTGATATATTAATTTTATACTATACATTCACTTATTTATCTATTCTCTGAAATGGCTCCCAAGAAAGCAGAGATTTTTGTCATTGCAAATCTATAGAGGCTAGTGTCTAAAGCATAGTAGGCACTCAGTAAGTATCTGTCCATTGAATACATAATAACTAGCATTAATGGAGTACTTCTTAATTGATAAGTGCTGTTCTAAGAGCTACACACATACTAACACATTTATTTCTCTCAAGAAGTCTACGAGGTAGGAATTATGATTATGTCCATTCTGTTAACAATAAAGAAACTGAAGACAAACACTGTACAAGGTCATCCAGGTGGTACATGGTTGAGCCAAAATTTGAATCAGGGTTATCTGGTTGTAAATCTAATCCTTTTACTAATATACTCTACTGACATAGATGATGTCTTTAGTATTTTCTTTGTGGAAAATTTAGAGGCAGAGTTCTTATGTTTGTTTCTTGTGGTGACATTTAGAAAAAGCCAAAGGCAAAACACTAAAGTAAAGATTAACATAGGAAATACTACAGGATTTCTCCCTTTGCTTTCTGGCCTGGGGTGATCTTCCTCTCAACAGTCTGGAGTTATTTTGAAAGAGCCTGAATTTTTAGAATAGATGAAATCTGGATTTAGTAGCTAAAGGGTTGACTGGGCTCTTGATGGGAATAGGAATGTTATTGGGGGTGGCGGGGTCTCCATCACTCATTCTCAAACCAGACTGATCTGGAACTTTTTGGATAATAGAACAGAATCATCCTTTTGAAGTCTTTCAGATAAGAATGGATCACTGACTTGGATAACAATATTGGCTGAGTTAGCTAATATGACTGGTTAGGTGGGTACCAACCTAATCTTTTACCACCCCACATATGTACGAATATTCCTCCCAAAGTAGAGGATTTAGACAAAGAGAATTTTGGTCACATCTCTTTTTAACTCTAGTGAATATTTTATCTGAGTCCTAGCCAAGTTATTATGATGACCTCAAGGGTCCTGGAAAAGCAAATACTTATTGGAACTAGATCTATTGGGCAAAATTTATTGACCATTGCTAATCATCTTTTTAATTCTCTGCCACAAGTGAGCAAAGGTATACTAACTTACCATTTCTGAAAGAATATATGCTATCTGTCCATATTGTTGCTCTATATTTAAGAATGGCCTTGGATGTGTATTGTTTTCAATCATTAAGGAAGATATGATTTGGTTATTGCATAATGGAATCCGTTCTATTTTTAAAATTTGTTACTCTTCTTACATTCATTCAAAAACGACAAGGTGGTTTTTATTTCACCTTGACTGAAGGCCAACGAATGTGAATGTCTTCCTCTAGATTACCTGTAGTGAAAGAAGAACAAAGATCTTGAGCTTTTTGATTTATTTATTTAAATAAATATACCGGACCCAGAGTATTGATAGATATTGATAACATCAAATATCTAACTAATATAAAATTTCTAACAACCACTTAACACGTACAGAAAGAGGCCTATGGAAAACTCATTTTCTACTAGGCAATATTGCATTTGTAATGATAATATTAATACAAAGTTTTACTGCTCTGTTACCTGGCAGCGTAGAGCATAAAACATTAACAACTAAAAGCAGGTTCTGAGTCCTTGGAGTTTCTAATTGTTGTTCATTACAAAAAGCCACCAAAATCATCTTGAGCCGATTTGTGGAGAATTAAACAGATTTGGTTTAATAAAATCTTCAGGTCTTTGAATAAATTATGAATGCCTCTTGACTGCTAGAAGGATACACTGACATTAGGAAATGCTAATGAACAGATATCAAGGGGGGGGACCCCTTCCACCCATCACCCCATTTGAAACCGATGAAAAGCCGATGGAATGAAAGGTTTTTCATGGGTAGATGTGCAACAAGTCATGAGTTGTGGACTTTCATAATATATTTTCTTCACAAGCAATAACACAGCAATTAGGAGATGCTCATTGAGGTAGAAATAATGGTAACTGCTGTGCAGATTAGGTTAGCTGAAGGGAGCTCTCAGACACGCACTAAAACAACATTTTCCAGGTTCTTGTTGGTATGTAATTTCTACTTTATTTACTTATCATCTCAGTTAAAGAGGACTCTCGGCAGTAATGAGGCTATGTAGAATAGTTTAAAGATGTTACAAATTATATAAAAGATAAATCTAATGATTACCTATTCTAATGACAGTGCAATCGTCTTTCCTCATGGGGAAATTGTATGGTTGTGAGAAGCTCAGAGCCAGGGAGAGTGCCATGGTACAAATGTATTCATTATTTTTCTGCCTGCTTTGCTTCAGCATCGCTGTTCGTGGAAGCTGAGTAATTCATTCGAGCAGGAACCACTTACGAAGTGGTTCACAAACCTTTCTCGGGTGCTGCAGTGCCTGTAAGCAACCAGGCAAATATATAAAAATAATACTCCGGAAAACGGGATGGAAAATTTTTCAGCAAGGGGAGACTGACCTACAATGGTGTTACCAAAATAAAGGGAAGAAGGGTCGGGGAAAAATGATGTATTGCCATCTCGTTTCTATTTACTATAATTGCCTTAAAAGTAAATACTCACGAAAGGCATAGAATGAAACTTCAGAACAGATCATATTTCCGAGGATGTCTGTATCCTTTGGTGAGAGAAAGCTGGAAAAAACACAGAGGACTTAAGCAGAGTTCCGAGATTTACAGTTTGTTTAATAGCTCCAGGTTGCGGAACATATAAAGATCATTTGTTTTTTTTAATTGTATCTTGTTTTGGATCAAATGGACTTTTTTTTTTTTTTGTTCGTGCGAATCTCCCCTCTCAGACTTTCCCAACTAAATGCAGAAAAGCTTAAGAAAGTAAATGATGATAACAATAATATTAGAATAGAATAATAAACCCTCCCACTAATGAGGGAACGTGGTTGAGAAAAGACCTATGTGACAAATAAATTGCTTGAGAGAATGTGTACCTTGAAATGTAGTTTGCTTTATTTCATGAACGAAAGAAGCAGTCCAACTTCTGGTATAAAGCCTAGTATTTATTAGGTGGTAAAACTCCGTTTGCATGGTCTTATGTTTTCTGTTTTTAGTTTTTGCTTCTCTGATTTGAACACCTCCCCTGCCCTGCTGATCACGTGATATCTGTGTTTAGGCTCTGCTTCTGCGTGTGTTAATTAGCAGCTGCGTATTTGACGGTCTGGCTCGGATTGAAAGCTGTTCCTTTCATATCCTCAAGGTAGAAAATGCTTTCTGATGACTCAGGTGTCTCCCAGAGGCGCGGAAGGCAAAATCCACTCTACAGACCCAACCCCGTGGTAGCTGTTGCAAATTGGCATGTCTCTTCTTCCCTGCAGCCTGGGGGTGGCCTCAGAAGTTCTGGGAGCTCAGCACCTGAGTCAGCCACTGCCTGCTGTCAGAATAGGCATGTAGGGCAAGGCTTGGTGGCTCATGCCTGTAATCCTAGCACTCTGGGAGGCTGAGCTGTGTGAAGTGCTTGAGCTCAGGAGTTTGAGACCAGCCTGAGCCAGAGCAAGAACCATCTCCACTAAAAATGAAAAACTGAGGCAAGAGGATTGATTGAATTGAAGAGTTTGAGGTTGTTATGAGCTGTGATGCCATGGCACTCTACTAAGGGCAACAAAGTGAGACTCTGTCTCAAAAAACCCCAAAAGAATAGGCATGTGAGATGAAATCCATTCACCCCTCCTGCTCTAAGGACATCGGAGGGGCGGTCTGTGAGATGCTGGCTTGCTCTTTGGACTCTCTTCTGGCTTACTTATTCCTTTGCATTTCTGGCTCCTGTGTCCGGTTCACGAAGGGGAACATCTCTGAATTTTATATAAAAAGACCTGAGTTCTGCTGATGTCTTAGGATGAATTAATTGCTGTTTAAACTCCCACCCCTTATTGGCTTAATACAATTTAATATAATTCAAGTTTATTTCTCATGCAGGCCCTAGCCCAGTGCTGCATTGCTGTGGGGCCCTGTTCTACGCTACTCTACACTGTCTTACTGTCCAGTAGCTCTGAATTTTCCTACGGCCTTGGATTCCTCCTCTGGGTCCTCTGCACAGGTCCCAGGGCAGGGAAGAGGGAACTCTCCAGATTGCAAGAGAGGGTTTAGGACAGTGGCGCTTAGTGATATGTCTAGGACAGGGATCAGGAAATTTTTTCTGTAACGAGGCAGATAGTAAATATTTTAGGCTTTTGGGGCCATGCAGTGGCCTATTTCAATTACTTAATCTGCTGTTGTAGTATGAAAGCAGTCCCTGACAATAGGTAAATATGTTCCAGGGAAACTTTATTTACAATAAGAGGTGGCAGGCTGGATTTGGCCCGTGAGCCATACTTCACCAACAACTGTTCTAGGAGGAAAAGTGAATTGGTTTGGATAGCACATAGCAGGGTCTCTTCAGCAGTGCTCCTGCTGTTGTGAGATATGGGGCAAGTGGCATACCATCTCTGAGATTTAATTTTCTCGTCATTTTAAAAAAAAGTATATACCATCTGCCTTGATTTATCTCAGAGTTGTTGTGAAGATCAAGGGGGATAAAGGATCATTAGAACTTTGTAAATGATGAAAGAACATGTGCATTCGTGAGTACACAGACGTGCCCGTTAAAGACAGTCATGCCCCTTTGCCTCTCATAGACACAAGACCCTTCAAAGATTAAAATAAAATAAGGGAAAGAACACCATTATTGTTTTAAGACAATATGAGGTCTTACAATAACTAATACTTAGGTAAAATTGTAAAAATTAATTCTAAAAATCCAATGGACTTCAACTAATCCAATTCTTGGTGTATTCTTTCCATGAAAATGCCAGCTTACCTCTAATTTAAGGATTCAGTATATTTACAAAAATAAATCAATGGTTGATTACATTCATCAACCTGAAAAGAATTTTTTTTTTTTGAGAAAAATTCTCACACTATTGCCCAGGCTAGAGTGCCATGGCATCAGCCTAGGTCACAGCAACCTCAAACTCCTGGGCTCAAGGGATTCTCCTGCCTTAGTCTCCCAAGCATCAGGGACTACAGGTTCCTGCCACATGCTTGGCTAATTTGCCTGTTTTTGGTATAGACAGGTCTTGCTCTTGTTCAGGCTGGTCTAGAACTCCTAAACTCAAGGGATCCTCCCACCTCAGCCTCCCAAAATGCTAAAATTATAGGCATAAGCCACCATGCCTGGTCTGAAAAAAACTTCTGTTACAGATGCAGCTGGAACGTCTTTGTTGTAATAATAAAGCAAGTTTATCACTATAAGCAAAGTGTTTTAGTTTGCCAGAGCTACCACAACAAAGTACAGGCAGTTCCCAGATTGTAAGTGAGATAGATTCTGTATGTTTGTTTTTAAGGTGATTTTGTGTGTAAGTTGGAAGAAGTGCTCTTAACTATTTTCTGTGATAGCCTCCTTTTGTAAGTGCGAGTTGTATATCAGTCTGATGTTTGAAACTCAAGCACTTAACTGTAACTGACTCCAGTTGTAAGTGTGAGTTGTACATAAGACTAATGTTTGTAACTCAGGGACTGTCTCTACCAGAAATTAAGACATCAGAAGTTTATTACCTCACCATTCTAGAGGCTGAAGTCCAAGATCAAGGCATTGGCATGGTTGGTTTCTTGTAAGGGCCTCTCTCTCTGGTCTGCAGATGGCCGCCTCCTTCAGCTGTTTGCAGGTGGTTCTCCCTCTGTGCTTACCTGGGTCCTTATTTCCTCTTCTTAAAGGGACATCCATCCTACTGGATGAGGGCCTATCTATATGACCTTGTTTTAGTTTATTTACCTCTTTAAGGCCCTATTTCCAAATATAGTCACATTTGGAGCTATTGGGGTTAGGGCTTCCGCGTATGAATGGAGGGGAACATGATTAGGTCTATAACACAAAATTTCTGTAATCACTCTGAAGAGACAAGGATATCTCTCAGGATCCTAAACCAGTTTAATTGTTTTTCATTTCGTAGATATGTCTTTCTAGATTTCCCTTTCCTCTTAACTTTTGTTCTTTATACCTTTCTATCCTCATTCCCCCTCCTATTATTAAAACAACCCCTTTTTACTTACATCTATTTTGCTATCCAAGAAAGAAATTTGGATAGAGAAGAAGGAAAATAACATTTGATTCTCTCTCCCATTTTCACTTTTTTCTGTAGTTTCATTTGTTGACCTTAGTAGTTGATCTAGAGGAGACGGCTCTCAGGAAATGAAAAGATTAAAAATAGATATTAATTGGTGATAAAATAAGATATATCTCACTACTACCATTGAGAAGAAGGAACTATTCCCTGTGTGTGTGTTTCTAGCTTTAACTATTTTATACCCATATGATCAAGCATGCAATGAAAGATCTAAAAGTAGCATTCTAAGTATTAATTAATGGTTGAAAAGCACTTTGAAGATGAAAAAGCATTCTGTAAGCAAACACAAGGTCACATTACTATTCTAACACCAGCAAGAAAAAAACACCATTATGGTATGTTGGTACTTATCAAATCTACTTGAAGCTCTATTCTTGATGTATTATAATGCTATAGTTCATGGTTTTAAATTCCATATTATCTAAAGGTTATTAATAAAAACATTTAAAAGTCAAACAAAGCACTCTAGAATTTTAGACATATGTGTAGACTATTAAACGTAATTCCTATATTGTAGCTTTCAGATAAATACAATATCATGCTATGAGTGACACTCGATAATTTCGAGTTCCTGAACATATAAATCTCTTGCTTAAAAATTCATCAATGGCTTGCCATTGCCCTAATATGACTTATTTTCACCCTTTTAATTCTGAGTAATTTCATAAATACTCATTAACCACCTGTCATGGACCAGGCTGAGGACAAAATCCTTTGCCGTCCTTGATCTGGCAATATCAGAAGTGCTTCCTCATACCTCCAGGCCTCTGCTCATACTCTTGGCTCTGCCAGAGCCTGTCTCCCCCAGAACCCATCTCCTCCAGAGTCTGTCTCCCCCAGAGCCCGTCTCCCCCACAGCTCGTCTCCTCCATAGCCCGTCTCCCCAGTCCTCCTTTGCCTGGCCAGCACTTATTCATCCTTCTTGCTCACTGTAGAGAGTGCACGTTTGAGAAGTGTGTTGATTAATGTCATGTGTCAACTTGACTGGTATCCTACCACAGTGTCCTGGTATTTGTTCAAACATTATTCTGGATGTTTCTGTGAAGTTGTATTTTTAGATGGGAGTAATGTTTAAATTGGTGGACTTTGAGTGGAACAGATCGCCCTCCATAATGTGTGTGGGCCTCATTTCATCAGTTGAAGGCCCGAATAGAACAAGATCCTTTCCTTATAAAGAAACGGTTCTGGCAGGAGATGTCTTTGTGTGCCCTGCAACTCTTTCCTGAGCTTGGTCCAGCCTCCTGGCCTATCCCATCAGATTTCAGACTCTCCAGGCCTCTTTAGTCACATAAGCTAATTCTTAAAATAAATCTCTCTATACACACACACGTCCTGTTGGTTCTTAGAGAATTCTGACTAATACAAGAAGCCCCTCCTGACTCTTCAGCTTGGAGTTAGGAGTGCTTCCTATGTACTATCGTGTTCTGTGCTGTTCTCCCCATGGTATATAGCAATACCTATTTGTTCACTGCTATTCCCTATTACAACTTAAGTATCTTTAGCATAAGGGCAAATTCTGTTTTGCTTATCATTCTATCAGCTCCACAGTTTTAAAGTTTAAGGTAAGTTACAGAAACATTTTTCTTTAGGAAAACTTTGAGAAAGTTTTACTGCATTTATCTACAATTTTGTTGTGTAACATTCTTTGAACTTTACATTCTAATCTGAGTTCAAACATTCCTTAAGATGGTCTCGATGAAGATGAGATCAAGGAAGGCCAAGAGTGATAGAGATGTGGTATTGCCAAGGTAACCTACCTTAACTCCATTTCTAAGCTTGTAAATAACCTCTTATACACTGTAAGAGCCATTTAGGGTCTGAGTATTTCCAGGTATACTTTATTTTGTTTTCTTAAATCAAGAATTGTATGTAACTTGAGGACCATCCTGTTCTGGGATCCACCATCCTACTTTATAAGACTGTGCCTCCTTCTGTGGTCTTGTTTTATTCCTGGTGAGGAATCCTACTGCTAAGCCATCCTGTCCATGTCTATAGCTGATCACTGCCTCTATGTCTCAAACTCTTCTTTTGAACAATGGCAAATTTTCTTATTGTCTATATTAATAGCACATATATCCATGTCACTGGCATCTCTACTCCGAGACTGAGGCATGGAAACGAGAAAGACACTGTTCCATGACAAGCCAAGAAACCACTCGAGAATTCTGTGCTAACATTATTCCATGGTAGAATTCAGTATATGTTGTATTGGTTTTAAGAAGAGTTCTCCCTTCTGATCATTATATGCCAAAACGATGCTCATAATTAGTAGATTCTTCCTGTAAGATGGTCTCTTGACTCCTCTCAAGACAATGCCCTCTGTTTCTGAAAGGCTGATGAGAATTCTGACTTCCTGTTAGCTTTTTATGTAATTGTTCCCTCACCATACAAATGTTGACTTCCTGTTGTCCACAATTTCTGTCTGTCTGAATGCAGGAAGTTAACTGTTCAGGAAAGAAACATCAACATTCTTTTAGCTTCTTGCTGACTACAAATGATGGAAAGTAGTTTACAGAAGAGAGAAGGCTGCTGTGTAGCTATGAGTCATTCCTGCCCAGATCTCCTGTGACTCATTTTCCTTCATTAAACTGAGCAGAGTCAATAGCCCTTCAGTTTTCTGAACAGTAGATGTAACTGCACTAATGACTGGCTGTTGAACAAGTCTAGCTATGTTCTAATTTATTTATTAAGCAACAGTAAAACAAGTATAAAGTACCCATCAATGGATAATGGGAGGACATTAGTGTTTCTGCCCATGAATTAGACCTAAAAAGCAGCTTCTTTTAGTTGAAAATGGAAAAGGCCAGGCTGGTCCTTGTCAGCACAGTAAAAAACATGTAATTTTTGAGGCTGTCTTTTTTCCCATTTTTAGATCTCGTTCCAAACTGGTAGCCTTCTGAGAAGTCCCTTTGGCCTGGGCGTCCTTTCTTTGGCCCACTTCCCACATGATTGCATCCT
Organism: Perodicticus potto; assembly: GCA_963574655.1. Classification (NCBI taxonomy): domain Eukaryota; kingdom Metazoa; phylum Chordata; class Mammalia; order Primates; family Lorisidae; genus Perodicticus; species Perodicticus potto. The sequence goes on from CAUYRH010183373.1 coordinate 51,770, forward strand.
ACTCCACTGTTCCCTGCCTTGGTTCTACCTCTGCACGCCTCACCACAATTCTTTCTCTCTATCTGAATACTCTGATTATTGGTATCTTTGCCCTTTATCTAGAATTCCATTAAAACTTACTGATTTATAACTTAAAACCTCAAGGCTTGGCTGGGTGTGATGGATCATGTCTATAATTCCAGCATTTGGGGGAGGCTGAGGTAGAAGGATCACTTGAGGCTAAGAGTCTCAGATTAGCCTAGACAACATAGCATGACCCCATTTCTACCTAAAATTAAAAAAACAAAACAAAACAAAAAAATCCAAGTGCTCTAATACACTTAACGTCAATCAAATCTATAATACTAATTCCTAATAAGATTTTGGGAAAAAGTTTTTAAAAATAATCTTTGTAATGATCCTACATTTGTCATATACCACAAAAAGCAGCATAATGTTGGACTTCAGAAGAGAAGTTAAGAGCAGAATTTGACTTTGGATAGATCTTTGTTTGAATCTGTTGCTTGCTAGATGGGTGATGTAGAGCAAGTTATTTAACTTTTCTAAATCTCAACCTTCCTCATCTTCAAAATAGGGGTAATAGATGATTGTAGATTAATGAGGGTCAGGGAAGGTAACTCTCCCTCTTGCAAAGTGCACATGCAAAGAGGAGGCTGGTGCACACATGGATGGGAGGAATTTATGGTTAGTCTTTGTAATCTATCATAATATTTATACCCCAGGTTCCATCTTGGGTAGTGAAGACACAAAATCTGATAATAAGCCCTCCCTTGCATGAGACAGATTGACGAGCAATTGCAAAGGAAGGTGAAAAGTGATTTCACAGAGGGGTCCATGAGATTGTAGGAACACAGGAATAGATTTAGTAGCTAATTCAAACTGGAAAATTATGACTAGAAAAGTGGTCCTTTGGGTCTGAGAGTGTTTATTTTCATCATGCTTATCGTCCTGTCCAAGGCTCAGGGGTCAACTGTGAAGGCCTGTGAATGCTTTCTTCTATCTGACTGCATCTACACACCCCTGGGAGGTTTAGGGATGAATTTGGTGAGATAATGTGGAGCATGTAAGAAGGCTGAGGGGCAGGGGAGTATTTTTAGATGTTCTTCACCCACTTACAAATGGGTACATGGAATTGAGGATCGTTTTCGCTGCCATTACCCTCAAATCTAACCTCTGCTTTGAACGCTTGGGAATTCTAAATTCCGTTTACTTATATGACAGTAGAATATCCAAAATACAGGAAAGTTTTTTCGTGAAAACCAGATCTGGGACTAGCCAATATGCTGGTGGTTTGGCACTTAACCTAAACACTTTCAATTTAACATCCAAGAAGTGAGGTTGAGTTGGCAATATTCAGCGAGTGGCTTTCGTTAGGCCGGGCAGCATTAGATTGAAGGAGAGAAAGAAACTCCCACAAACCTTGCTCCATAACAAAGCCAGTTAGATTTATTGTATATGTGATAGTAGAGAATTCCTTTAATCACATATTCTCAAGTGCCTTTGGGAACTTGGCCGATAATGAAGTGTATCCTGAGAGGAATCAGTGACAGTATTCTCCCTGAGGAGAAAAAAATGATACTGAAGCTTATCATTCCAGTGTGCCTCGAGGGACTCAGAAGAGCAAATCTCACAGCTACCCGCCAACTTGGATGTGTGGAGTGCTGTACTACAAACTCCTTAGGAAAACTGTGTTCTAGAGAATTTGGGTTATTTAACTTCCCTAAGCACAGGGCCTTAGAAGAGAAAAGTGAATTGGATCTTTTCTCCTGAGTCAGGCAGAGCGTTATGAGACACACCTTCATATGTCTGGGTGACTTTGTGGCTTGTGTCATTGTTCCTAGTTAACAGGGACCAAGCTGAGGTCAGAGGGAGCTCCAGGTGGTTGGGTGCATACTGTACCACTTGGTGGCCCAGATGGCTCCAGTAATCAAATTAAATGCTGGCTATCAATCAATAAGGATATATTGAGCACCTACCTCATGTGACGTGCATATGTGCTGGACACATAGAAAGTATAACACCAGTTTTTTCTCTCATTTAAGTCTGTAGTCTAATTATGAGATGGAAGAGCATGAGAGAACAGGAAACCAAAGTCAACCTTCATATTCATTTCTTTAAATAAGTGTAAAATCAAATATGTAGGGGGAAATGATCTACATATTTATCACATTTCTTAAAAATCTTTCCTTTATGTGGTTCATCAGAGAAGCCATTGCAATATAATAAAAAATTTCAGAATATAATAGTGAGACACGCAACTGTTATTGCCACGAAGTCTTGGATTCTCCTTTATTAGCCTTGCTTCATTCCTAACGGCCAGCCGTAACAGGCAGCCCACTTGGAACTCTACGTACTGGGAACTCTTGTAAGTACTTCCTGTGTCGATTCTCTGAGATAGTTTGCTATCCTATCCTTAGGATCTGGGAACAAGCAGTATGCCCAAGGCCATGTAGCCAGGAAGCATCATAGGATTCTAGACTTAGACAATCAGGAGTGTGGGTAAAAATTGTGTAGGCATTTGGCCCTGTTATTGTACTAATCAAGGTTCTTGGTTGCAAATAGGGGAAACTAGCTCCAGTTAACTGAAGTAAAAAGGAATGTATTGGAAGGATATCAGAGATTTCATAGAATAGCTGGGAAGTCTTGAGAACCAGCCTCAAAAGATAGGCAGAAGCCAAAGGATATTTGGCAGCAAATTCTACAGAAAAAGTGGTCTGCAAATAGTTGACTTGGGAAGCTGCTACTGCAGCTTCTGCCAGCAGCCACTTGCCCCTGGGTCTCCGTGCTCTCCACCCATAATCACTGCCAATAGCAACCTGGGCCCTGCCATCTCCAAAGCAGACCTGAGTCCCCTGCTTACAGGCAGGTGTCTAAGAGGAGAAAAAGGGAGCTATGTGTTTCCCATCGGTCCTGATGTTTGGCTTTTTTGGACTTATTCTCCAATAGTACAGGCGCTTGCAGGCCAGCTAGTCTAACAAACATACATTTGACAGATGTCCACTTCAGGTCTTTCTGACGTGCTACCGTGTGTTACTGAAACATGCAGGTCGCTTTTCACAGTCCCTGGTGCTGAGATTTCCTACTCCTCCAGGACTGTTACTGTTTTCTGTCCTGACATCACTCTCACACAGTCACCCCTGTGTCCTTGCCCAGCTCCAGGCCATTGCAGCCATTGGAAGAGGAAAAGCAGTCCCCTTCCTGCGAGTTACTTGTTTGTTCCATCAACCTTAGAGGGTCAGGGTTTAAGACTCCTTGCGTTTCAGGAATTGAAAGGACATCTGAGTTCATTTCAGTTCAACAAATAATTATTGAGCACCTATTAAGTGCTAGCACTTTGTTAGTACCTGGGGATACAGAGAAGAATAGTCATGTCCTAGTGTCAGGGACTACATGCTTGAGTTATGAAAACAAATATATATTTACAATGTAATCATCTTTATTTAGCACTCCTGTTACCTCTCCAATCTCTCTTGGTTAAAAGATTTCACCATAAAGCAAATACATTCTGGCTGAAAATAATAATACATATGAATGAGCACTAACTATATGTCAGACAGTGTTCTAAATGCTTTCTATTTATGAACTCATTAAAACAATAGCAACAATTTTTTTATGATGATTTCTGCCCCCCTGTGATGCATAGCAAAGTGCTGGCTTCAAAGTAGATGCTCAATAAAAGCTTTGGAGCCAGCAATTACCTTACACAGGAGTATGCGGTGAATAAAACCCTATGAAACCAGGGCTATCTCAGACACGTTGGGGTTGAAACTTATATGAGTTTCTAGGAAAGATAGAGTGAAATAAATAACTTGAATTTGACATTTGGCAGCTGGATGACCTTGCTTTCCTATTGGGCGTCCCATCTTGGAAAAGACAAGACCACCCAGAAGGAGTCCCTGGGCAAATACCCAAATTCCCAGTGGGTTAAATTGACCTTGGAGGGAATTAATCTTATGTAAGCGGGAGTACACTCATTAATCATTCACAATAAGCTCTTATTTATGAACTAATTTAAAATAGACATATTGAATCCATTTTGCCAAGTAAAAGTGGAGCTGGGTAAATCATAAACAGCTAAATTATAGTTTTGGCACATACACATGGTTTTGTTTCATATTTAGAATTATTTGCCTCCTAGTGTAACCTAATACAATGGGAACACACTGCAAAACACTATGAGAGTGAGCGTTTATAGAGACTTACATCTGATTTACATTTAGGAGCAGAAAACTAATTACAGAGAGACTGTGCTACTAAAACACCAAACCTAAGGGACAGTTACGTACAAATGCTTATAGGAACGCTGATATGACTGCTTGAAATTGAGACCTTCAAAATTAATTTCTACAACTAGAAATAAGGGTATCATAAAATGTCCTCAATGGACACAGATACATTATAAATGATTCCTGGACAAAATAGCTATTGTACAAGAACATCTTTATAATGTGACATTAAAATCTGGAATTGCAAGTAGTAATAAATATATCCATCTATATTAGTGTAAAAGAGTGACTATTGTAAGAGCAATAAAAAGATAGACAGCTAATGGTCAGTTCCTATGATTAATTGAGTTGTCTTCATTGCCATCACTTTTATTCTTACTAAATAGCCTAATTTCTTTTTCCTATGACCACATATGTATATGAGGGAAAAATTCTCATCCAAAGACATTATTATTTTTAAAGTGCTTCTTAGAATAAAGTATTTAAGAAATACCCTTCCAAACTTCTGTTGTAGAATTTTGCATCTCTGGATGTCTTTTATGGTGCAAAATTCTCGAACTTAGAAATTATATATTGCTTTAATATTTTCATTTTCAAATATTTTGGAGCCTTATTTTTCTAGTTTCATGGACTTACTCTGAAAAGTAATAAAAGTCATATTTTTATGTATCGAGAGTGTTATATTATTCATCGACTCCCTTTTAACGTGCATAATCCTTTTAAACCATTTGCATCCGTGTGTGCCTGTGTGTTTATGAACACACACATAGCAATGAACTGTATTCTCTGAATGCTGTTTGTGGGTTTTCTATTTTATCATGTCTTTGCTGTGGTGTCTGTGAAAGTTTAAATGAAATTTATAGCATGAATCATGTCTTGTAAGTTTGTCTGTCATATAATAATCAGCATGCAAAAACAGCCACATATTTGGACTGTATATTTAAATCTAGTAACTAATCATATACAAAACAATGCAAAAATGTGAACATTGTATGGCAATTAATAACTTCTCTGCCAGTGTAAATACGTTTTTCCCCCCATAAATCATTTCCAGCTTGTCAAAGTGGATCTGTGCTGGCAAAGAAACAAGGGTAATGTTTCAATTTTCTCCATCTGGCAAGAAATTTTGTTAGATTTCTTTCTTCCCTTTTTCAGTTACGGAATTTATATGAGCAACTACATATAGCATGATTAAGAAAGGGCGTGGTGTGATAGGATAAAGAACAGTTCTGAGTATTGGGGATTTGACTCTGAAAAACTGCCCCAAATTATACATTCATATCACACGTGAATATAACAGAAAATATTTGGTTGTTGAAGCATAAAAATGATTCCTTTTGTAGCAAAACATTGTTCTCATTAAATAAAGCAGAACTTTCTTTTAAAATATTTTCCTATAAGGACTCGAATATATTTTAACTCGTTTGGAATAACTTCTCGTACTGATTGAGGATGCATTCAAATCTGAAAAATAATTCATCATATCATGGTAGAAATTCCAGTACTCCAGTAGCATGTACACACACATAAATTCCCAGTACGGATCTAGAAAATAGTGTACCCTTTCATGACCCAATATTTAAAAGAAAACTCAACAAAACAGGCATACTATAGACAGACAGTGCTTATAGATAACTAGCAACAACAAAATGTTGGCATTTTAACCATAAAACATCTATAATTTATTCTGATTGTGAGGCAACGAATCTACACACAAGCATCAAAATCCACTTATTTTCATATATACTGATGGATAATTTCCAACCTTCTATTCCTATTTATACCAAAATGTTCTCAGAGCTCATGCAATGTTTTATCCTGCCTATTGTAGTTTTAGAACTATAGTTTGCAGGGGAGAAGATTTGATAAAAATGATGTGTTTTTGAGTATGTGTGTTTGTGTGTGTCTTTCAGGGAACCAATCACCATCAAACCCTGCTGGGAGCTGCCTGATCCTTTCCCCAACAGCTCTGCACTTGGAAGGGCACAGGTAATCCACAAGATAGAAAATATATTTATGTCTGGTTTCGTACTATTACTGTAAGATGTCTTGGTAAGTTCATTTTTCTCCCTAACATTTTAAAAATATGGTAGTTAATATGAATTGCTTCAGTAATGGCACCCTGGTAAGGGGGGGTGGTGTGGTGGATTCTGGTTTGGATAACTGATGGGCAGATAATCAACAATTGTGAGCATACACTTCGAGATAAACTTGTACCTTGAGTCAACGGCGAGCATTTCCCCCTGGGAGGGTGGAGATCAACACACCCTCCTTGGGTCACATAACTAAACTGGCTTGTGGGTTTTTGTGTGGGTGTGTGTGACTTTATCCATCACGTAGGTCATTGAGGGATGGCTCCAGGGTGTTGATATTAATCACTCAGAGTCAGGGTGCCTCAGTTGTCACTCACCCTTGTTGCAAATAGTTTTAGCTGCACATATGGAACATTATTTGTAATGCACTCTTCTGAGACCCCCTAGAATGTCAGGACACGACAGATGATTAAAGGATTGAGAAGCAACCTTCACTCTGAATATCTTTGTCTTAAATTGTCAGACCAGAGCTTTATTCCAATTTGATGGTTTAGTTTTCTTTCTCTCACTTAAGTTTTATGGATATATGCCAAAAATGACACGTATAAAACTTTACCTGAAGAAGTGGCTCTAAACACAAAAGACTTGGAATTTAAATATAATCAAATAAATCGCTTTCTTCCTCTCCCTACCACCAACTCCCTCCCTCTTTTCAATTTCTTTTTCTCCCTGTTCCTGGGAGGATCTATTATTCTAAGGCTATCATCTATTTTCTTAGGAATTAACCCTTCACATTGAGGGAATCAGCCTCACTTTTTACTGATCTTGTTTAAATCTGATTCCCTGCCTCTGCTGTTCCATTGTTCTATTTTAGTCAAAAATCAAAATACCTCATGCATTGAGTTATATAGAAATCCTCAACCTCTGCCATAAATGGATTCCTAGATCTACCCATAAATTAATTTCTCAGAATTAAACTATGATTTATTATCAATATCATAATGCAAAGTATGTATTTTAAATATTTCTACAAAAAGATTTTGGGTTTCCAAAAATTAATAAAATCATGCTGAGAATTGGACTCAATATTATTATAAATTTTTGTTTTCTTGAGTTAGAGTCTGACTCTGTCACCTTGGGTAGAGTGCCATGGCGTCATATCTCACAGCAACCTTGAACTCTTGGGTTTGAGCAATCCTCTTGCCTCAGCCTCCTGAGTAGCTGTGACTATAGGTGCCTACCACCACACCTAGCTAGTTTTTTTTTTCCTATTTTTAGTAGAGATAGGGTCTTGCTCTAACTCAGGCTGGTCTTGAACTCCTGAGCTCAAGCAATCCACCCACCCTCAGCCTCCCAGAGTGCTAGGATTACAGGTGTGATCCTGTGATATTTAATATTTAATATTACAAATTTTAAAAAGAAAAATGGAATAATGCACATATTGATTTCATATTTAAGTGAAATTGCAGAAACATCTGAACTGAATGTGCGGCACGGCTGTGGCCACCAAGATGTGAGGGGGCACACTGGGGACTGGAGAGGTGGCACCAGGGCCATCTGCCTCACTTGTGGGGGGCCTGTTTGCTGTTTCAGGCTGTTCCCCAGCGAGAAGCAGGGACAAGAGAAGGGACCCTTGGTCTGCCTTTAAGTATCTCCATAAACTTTTCTCTCTTTCTTTCTTTTCCCCATGACTGGAAAACAACCGTGTAAAATGTTCCATTTTTAAAAGGTCAGATTTCCTTGCTTGTCTTGAAATGTTTTGACAGTGACTTGCCAGAAGGCAGTGGGTTGAGCCAACTAGATTCTCATAGTTCCCTCCAGCTCAAGAGTGCTGCTGATTCTTAATCTTCCTCAATCTACCTTTATTATCCGTAAATAGGGAAAACCAATTTGTATGGATGTGTAAAGTCTTTTTTCAATTATATTTTATTCATTAAAAAAAAGTTCAGATTAACAGGAGGGTACACCCAATTAGTTTACATTATTTGCATTTGTAAGGTTAAGTCAGAGTTGTGATTGTTTCTTTCAGCCAGGAAGTGTGCCATACACTTTACTGGCACATTATTCCCTTTGAGTGGGAACTTGCCAGACCCTCTCTCCTCCTACCCGCCTTCTTGAATTTAATTGAGTTTATCTCTCAAGTGAGCACATAGTTGTTAATCCACTAGTTTTAATTTAGTATTGACCACATGTGATGCTTGTTTTTCCATTCCTGTGATACTTTACTTAGGCGAGAATGTTCTCCAAATGCATCCAGGTTGTTAAAAAAGATAGAAAATCTTCATCTTTTTTGTAACTGAACAGTATTCCACGCTATACATAGACCACAGTGTATTCCATGGTATACATAGACCACAGTTTACTAATCCATTCTTGTGTTGAAAGGCATTTAGGTTGTTTCCACATCTTTGCATTTGTGAATCGGGCTGCTGTAAACATTCAAGTGCAAATCTCCTCATGGTAAAATTACTTTTTTTTTCTTTTTGGTAGATACCTAGTAATGGAATGGATCAAATGGAAGGTCTACTTTTAGTTCTTTGAGGATTTTTGATACTTCTTTTCATAAAGACTGTACTAATTTGTAGTCACTCCAACAGTGCATGAACGCTCCCTTCTCTCTGCACCCACTCCAGCATCTGTTGCTTTGGGACCTTGTGATACAGGCCATTCTCACTGAGGTTAGGTGATATCTCAAAGTGGTTTTGATTTGCATTTCTCTAGTAATTAGAGATGATGAGAAATAGCAGAGGATATTAACAGATGGAAGAGCATAACATACTCATGGTTAGGAAGAATCAACATTGTTAAAATGTCTCTACTGCCCAAAGTAATCTATAGATTTAATGCAATTCCTATTAAAATTTCAATGTTGTCTTGAAAAATTTGAAGGTCTTGAAAAAACTGTTCCACATTTCATATGGAACCAGTAAAAACCTTGAGTAGCCAACACAATTCTACAAAATGAGAACAAATGTGAAGGCATCACGTCGACAGAGTTCAGGTTATACTACAAGTCAATAGTGACCCAAACAGCATGGTATTGGCATAAAAATGGAGACATAGATCTATGGAACAGAATAGAGGATGTACAAATGAAACCAGCCTTATATCCATATCACTATCTGATCTTTGATAAAATAAGCTAAAGCATACACTGGGGAAGAATACCTATTTAATAAATGATTCTGGGAGAACTGGTTAGTCACACATACCTCTCACCATTTATGAAAATTAACTCACTAAAGATAAAAGATTTAAATCTAAGACATGAAACTATAAAAACTCCAGAAGAAAGTGTGGGAAAAACTCTTAATGATATTGGCCTTGGGAAAGAATTTATGAAGAAGACCCCAAAGGGCAATCATAGCAACGAGAGAAATGAATAAATGGGAACTGATTAAGTTAAAAAGTTTCTGCACAGCTAAGGTCATGATCAACAAAGCAAAGAGACAGCCTTCAGCGTGGGAGAAGATATTTGCATGTTATGAATCCAGAGAAGGGTTGATAACCAGAATCTACTTAAGAACTTAAGAAAATCAACAACAGAATCTACGTAAGAACTTAAGAAAATCAACAACAACAAAGAAAAGAGTAAACTACTCCATTAAAAACTGAGCAAGAAACAGGATCTGTAAAGTCTTAAGGAAAGATTTCTTCCTCCATCCGGGTCAGTTCTCTGCTAACTTTCCCTCACCCTCAGATCTTTGATTACACTTGTGGAAAATCAGGCCTGGGACTGAATAGAGATGAACCAGCTGCTGATTTTCTTCTTGGTTTGGGGCTACTGACAAAAATTCATATGTAGATTCTCTCTTGGGTTTATAATTACTTTGTGACAACTTTCTCCCATCTGATTGGTCAAGAGGTTATCACAGACAGTGGCTAGCTATTGCAGATCCATAAATTGAAGGGAATTAAGATGTGATTTCCTATTAAACAATGTAAAATCAAGTGAAATATCAAGTTATGAACATGTAGAACATTTAATGAAATTGGGAATCAAGGCTTGCAGTGTCATTTCTATACATAGCTCTAGTGTGTTATTGGAACTTGCTCGTAGAAAACTCTTTACAGAGGATGAGTCTCTGTATAGGATTTTTAAAAATGACAGGTTTATATCCACCTGGAGCAATTGAAAAAATAGAAACAAGAAAACAACATGATCTAAGAAAATATTAGCAATATGACTCCCCATTCTGATGTTGTAATTTTATTTTTTGGTACTACATTTAATCACAGCCTGAAGATATAACTTCTCATCTTCCCAATCACCCATGAGGTCAAGTTCATCTCAGGAGGCACTGTGAGGTAGATTTATCAACCTATTTGTACTTTCACTAGTAGGAAAATTGAGGCATGGAGTGCCTATGAGATTTGCGTGAAGTCAATATTTGAGACAGTCCTAGAATAAGCCATCTAAAAGGCAATAAGGCAGAATGTTTACAAGCCCAGACTTTGAAGTCAGACACCTAGGTTCTGACCTTAGCACTTAATACCCCAAGCCTTAGTTTCCTCAACTATCAGCCGGACAAATAACATTGGTATTACAGGATTTTTTGGGTGCAAAACCAAAATAAATATAAAGCTCTTAGCATAAGAGTTAGTATATAACCACTGAATCTAACTAGACATGGTATATAGCTGTATTTATTAATATAGTTTTTTCATTTAATGTTATTTCATTTAAACTATGCTGCCTAATTTACTAGACTTGATTGATCTATTGATAGCGTCTTTTCATTCTTAATAGCATTAATTAGAGTAGTAGAAGCAAAAAGAAGGAAACTTAATTTTCCCTAGAGTCCTAAGGGATTTGTGTGGGTCAATTCATTAATGAAATGTGAAGAACATTTGGCAAACCCACCAAATGAGACAAAGCATTGTAAAGAGCCTTTAGAAAGAATTGGTATCTAATGTTAATATCTGTGGAATGGAACTGTCATAGGATAATGGCCTTTTGATAGTACAGAAAATGCCAAGGCGGAGATAAGACATTTATTTTGAAAGCACTAGACAATCACCTTTGGATAGTGTCCTTCCACCAGGTCTTCATTTCTAATAGACCAATAATTGATATGGATGTAATTATTTTTCTTGATGGATTTGATATATTAGGCAATGGCCTTGCTCACTCGGTACAATCATTAAGTTGCTGCATCATCACTGGTCACTAGGACAAACCTTTTTATCTTGCATAATCCCCAATCAGAATTCTGAGTATCTGTGATTTTTTTTTTCTCTAAATACCAAAGGCAGCAATTACATGAATTAGGGCATTTGGGGCAAGCTGAAACCCTGATTCTTGTGGTGATATAACTATAAGTGTACATTTGTAAGGTCTTCTGAAAGCAGAAATATGCTTTCTTATGTGTTTGAAATGCAGTAAATATTTTCAACATGGAGTATCAGATTTACCAAGGACAGATCTTTTCTGTCAACTCAAAGTACAAAAACTCAAACTCTGCGAAAGTTTGAGTATTTCTGAGTCCAACTTTTTCTGTTGCAGAAAACAGCTGCTGCCAGGTAACACAATCAACTATAGAGTTAACCCTGTAAACTTTATGATATTAAAATCCTTACTATCCAGAGAAAACCATTCTTTGTATGTGTGTGTGGTTGTGAGCTCACTCGCTAGTACATGCGACAGTTAGTTGTCCAGCACCATAGCTGGGTGGCTGGTCATTGTTGCTTTTTTGGAGAAAGTAATGAAAAGCTAGAAGAATGTATTTGATTTGTTATTATTAATCTTGCTTCAAGGAAATATGAGACAAGGTGTATGGTTTGGACTGACGTTTATTTGGTATGAGTATGGTAATTTCACCCACACACTACCTTGAATGTACACATTTTAGTTTAATGGAGTTCTCAAGAATCAAATTGTGGCCTTGGTATAATTAAGTTCATCTTATACTTGTGGATGATAAAAATACAAAAAAAAAAAAAAAAGAAATCCTTTGACCTCCCTTTCCAGGCCTACCTAGAAACTCCAACAGAGCTCAAATGGCAAGAGGAAGATTTCATCTGTCTCCTGTCCTGAACTTCTCTGATACATGTCTTGAATTTTTATTCAAATTACTTTGGGTTTTAATTTATTCAGTCAAATGTCAACCAAGTGTTGTTTATCCTGTGGATTACATTCATGCTCACTGCAGAATTCTCTAACATTTTGATTTCTAATTATTTTCTTGTTTATCCATGTGGTAGGATGTTTTGAATATTACCTTCTGACCACTGACCAGTTGGAATTATAATTTTCTCTCTTTCCTAAGCATCTGGTAGTATTATAAAATATGGCAAGTGTGTAGTCTTAGCAAATTTAACAACTGTGCTGCCACAACATTGATTCCACATAGCATTGTCTTCCTTAGTTATTTATTGTGCTTAAACATGCCAATGCATTGTGGCTATTGGAACTGAGCCTTGCACACAGTGTGAAGTTGCAGCCTTCCTAAGATGCCTGAGCACAAGGAGATGTAAAAAAAGTAGTGAGGTGCATCCCCAAGGAATTTAAAACTAACAGAAAAGCAAAGTTAACTCAAGAAGCTGTGAAGGTTCTGTTAGAGACGAATCCTGACCTCCTGCCTTCTCTATTTCACTGTTTCTCACACTATTTTCAAATCTGTTTCCTTCTACTGTCTTCTGGACCTGATCCTTATTCTTTCTCCCTATATATTATTTCTGGAATTATAGACTAATACTGAACCTCTTCTTTGTCCTTGGACAACCAGGCTAATTTAAAAGTGCTATGGGGAGAGGAGTATAACTGGACAGTGGTGCTATAGCCACTTGAAAATAGCACTAAATCAAAGAATAGGGACTCAGGGTTACATACAGGTGATGAGATCAGTCAGCACAGTCAGTAGCAGGGAAGATCATAGTCTATTACAGAAAGGGATAAATTTGGCATGGTTAAAATGTACACTGTAAAAGAGCAAAGTAAGGAGGTAAATTTGGAAACCAATCCTGGGTTCAGATTTTGAAGACCTTGGGTACCATGATAAGGAATCTCTAGCATTAACCTTTGGTGAGGTAGAGTTCATGAAGTTTCCAAACAGACGTGAGTTACAAGTAGATTTATATTTTAAGAAGGGGCCTTTGGAAGCAGTGTGAGGAATGGCCTGGAGAAAGTAGAGGCTGAAACCAAGGGAAATCCCCTTTGGAGAATTTATAATGCATAAGGTAAGGTTGATAAATGTTTGAAACAGAGAAGAATCCAGAATGGAAAGATGTTTATAAATTTGAATGGACTAGACATGGTGACTCATTAAAGACTGCAAGAGAAGGAAAGAGAGGAACCCAAGATAGTTCTGGATAGTGGATGTATTAGTTTGCTGAGACTACCATAAAAAATACCACTGATTGAGTGGCTTAAACAACAGAAATTTCTTATATCCAGTCTGGATCCAATTTTTACCTGGTGTTCACCCTGTGTGTATGTATCTCTCTATACCTGGGGTTCTTTGTATAAAGGCACCAATCATTGGAGTAGAATCCCAAACTATTCCGGTGTGATTTCATCTTCACTGACTCTATTTCCAAATAGATCACATTCTGAGGCGCTGGAGGTGAAAATTTCGGCACATAAATTTTGGGGGTACAAAATTCAACCCGGAAAAGTCTATGATAAGACAGAAGCAGAGAAACTCTACTGAGTTTCCCTATTACTTGCCCTGCCCTGTGGGATTTAGATTTAAAACTACAACATCAACCCTTACCTAAATTTCCAGCCTGCCATTTGTCCTACAGATTTCAGGCTTGTTCACCCCCATCTATCAACTCACTCCCTTCTAAGGGTAGCTGGTTGTCTATCTAATTAGCCAAGACTCTCCAGGGAAACAGAATCAATAGGATAGACAGATAGAGTGATGGTTTGTCTTCTGTCTGTCTGTCTGTCTCTCTCTACTTACCTTCTTTCTACCTTCCTTCCTATCTATTGATTTATCTATTTTGCTTCCGTGGAAAAGCCTGGCTAACACAGTAGAGAAGGCTGAGTACTGATGGAGAGGTTGGGAAAGATAGAAATGGATAGTGAAATTTCTTGAGAACAGGGCAAGATTTGAGCCACAGAAAGGAGTGAATAGATAGAAAGGAAGGAAGGATATATTACATATTTTCTGGATCTATCTTTATGACTCTAATATTATTTCTTTTTTAAAATAATTTTATTAAATCATAATTGTGTACATTGGTGCAATCATAGGGCAGGATGTGCTTCATATACAATCAGAAACATTTTGATCATACTGTGAGAGATAGCCCTCATAGCATTTTCTTAATCACTATATAAAGACATTGA
>CAUYRH010183381.1:0-16996 GCA_963574655.1 Perodicticus potto
GTGGGCATTTAGGTTGTTTCCACATTTTGGCGATCGTAAACTGAGCTGCAATAAACAGTCTAGTACAAGTGTCCTTATGATAAAAGGATTTTTTTCCTTCTGGGTAGATGCCTAGTAATGGGATTGCAGGATCAAATGGGAGGTCTAGCTTCTAATTTTATATTTTATTTTTTGGGGAAGGATGATACCACTGATGCTACAAAGCCATTTTCCTTTTTCTTGAGACAGAGTCTTACTCTGTTACCCTGGGTAGAGTGCTGGGGCATCATAGCTCACAGTCACCTCAAACTCGTGGGTTTGAGTGATCCTCTTGCCTCAGCCTCCCAAGTAGCTGGGACTATAGGCATGTGCCACTACGCCCAGTTAGTTTTTCTATTTTTTTTTTTTTTTTTTTTTTAGAGATGGGGTCTCATTCTTGCTCATGCTGGTCTCAAACTCCTGAGCTTAAGTGATCCTTTTGTTCAGCCTCCCAGAGTACTGGGATTACAGGTGTGAGCCATACGCATAGCCTACAAAGCCATTTTTATTAGTGGTATTGATGACAAATATAATGTCACAGAATAAATGGCTTCTTTAGTGCCATTAAAAGACACAACTAAATCAAGAGGTTTATGTCAAGCAGTAAAAACTAAAGTGAATTTCTTTGTTTATTGTCAACATATCTGATATAGTTACTGATGGTGCCCCAGAGATGGTAGATAAAATAGAGGCACTTGTGAAATTACCAGAAGACAATGCTTTGTTGAAAACAGATTTCTGGAAAAATAATATTTAGTACATTTCCAACTCTATTTTCAGTTGATGTAAATATGTTACCTGCCAACTTTCAAATGGATGCACAGAGCTGCAATCTGACCTTCAACTTAAAGAAAAACTGATCATGTCTCTTTACTGGACTTTTATAAGTCCTATCTGCCCAGAGACAAATATCCCTCACTTCACAATTGTGCCTTATTCACGTCATCACTTTTTGGCAGCACCTGCATTCATGAGCAATTATTTTCAAGAATGAAACACATTAAGAGCAAAATTAGAACCAAAATATCTGGTGAGCTCCTTGAGAACTCACTAAGAATTCCAATTACTTCCATCAAAGGAGTTGTTGATGCATTAGTCTGTCAAATATCCCACTGGTTTTATGTTGCCCACTTTTCTTTTACTTTTACAACAAAAAGTATATAAAGAAGATGTCTTATAACATCTTTTATAGATATGTACATTTCCTGTATGAATTATCTAAAACTTGAGACCTGCCTGACAGGAAGACTCTCTCAACAGGCTGCTGCATATTTAGGATTACTATGTGAGGACTTTTTTTGTGTATCTGTGGTAGCTCATATGAAAATTATGTATGGACTTTTTCTTTTCTCCGTTGGCTTTTGTTAGTGTTTGTGTCTTTGATGTGTAAATTTGTTTGTGTATTTAATGCGCCCAAGACAACTTTTCTTCTTCCAACATGGCCCAGAGAAGCCAAGAGGCTGGACACCCCTGGAATACAGAAACTCAGTCAAGTGGGGTGAAGCCTTATTTCAGTAAACATTGTCCTCCTCTGTCTTTGCAACATGAAACCTAACTTAGTTTGCTCAGTAAGAAAGGCAAGCAACACTCTGGTGGCACTGCATTGTCAACTTGGAAGGTTTTACAATGACCTCTTTGAGAATAATGAACACAAATCCAAGAATAAGATTACAACGAGTGTTTTACATTCTAGCTATAGAAAATTGCACTTGCTCCTTGTATCTATTCAGGAAAAGCATTTGTTGGAATGTGTCTGTTGAAGAAAGCCTGGCTCACTCATTTAAGTTATAACGCAGCAGACTGAGATTAGCTCACTAACACACCCTCTCTCTCCAACCGCACGTGGTAACACTCACCCACTGGCTAACCCCAAAACACTGTCACCTTTCAGTGTGGGCCTGTCTGACTGAAAGAACATTTCAGATTCTGACAGATTCATTTCTAATTCACTAGCAAGTTTATTTCATTGATAACACTGTCCTGAATATTATGAAAAAAAGAACTAAATAATCAAGTAATTCAGGAAATGAAGCTTTGTATACTGTACAAAAAGGAAAGTGTTCTTTTTTTTTACTTTAATCCTGATTCTAAAAAAGGTTTAAAGTTAGGCAAGTCTCAAAAAACAACATAACATAAATCAAAAGCCTCAAAGATGCTATCCTCAGAAGAAAAGAAAACCAGGGCGGTGTAAAAAGCTACATATATGTGCAGCATTATTTATAACAGCAAAAAATTAAATGACTACAGCATGTGGAAAGGAGTAATAGAGTACTCATTCCCGGTGTGGGATAAAAATACTCAGATGTGTGCTCCATTAAGACTGGGAAAGAATGGGTTAACATGACTTTTGCTGATGCAGAAAAAGCAAGAGAGCTGGGCTGCCCTGAGGCATACACAGAGGCTGTTTATTGGAGAAAATGTGAAGTCATGCAGCCATCAAGCCCAAGAGGGTCAGAGGTTGAGAGTCCCCTGCTTGGTGATAGGGCCCAGAGGTTGACAAGTGTTAAATATACATTGTTTTAACAGCCTAAAAGTCTCAGCACTGTGGAAAAACAGAGTCATAAAATTCATTAGGAGGTTAACTTAATGGGCACATAGAAAATTTAAAAGAATAAGTTCCCCTGCAGCTTTAGATTTTTTTTAGATCTTTTACACAAATGATGACGCATGTTTTAGAGAGAATGTAAAGCAGAAAAACATTTGTTGTTGTGCAGACTTGATGTCTGCCACTTAGGTTTAGAATTAAATAGAAGAAGTTAGATAATGGTAAATGTTTTAGATCATTGACTAGGTGTGTACATGACCACCAGTGTATAAAAGGTGTATAAAAGCCAGAAATAAAGATGTTTGCTGCATACCAATCTTGAGCTGTAGCCTGTTTCTTGCACCTTTTCACACTACAGAAGCGAGCTTGCACCCGAGGCAAAGCTGCTCTCCCCTCACATCTCCAGTCATGCAACACCTGGAATACCCTGTAGTCATGAAAAACCCAACTGCAGAAGCATATAAACTGCCATGAGAAAATGTTTCTAACATGTTTAAAGAGCTCTGCTAAGACCCTGAGTTAATTAAGAAGGGCAAAGCCTGTCTCTCAGACACTGGCAGGACGTCACCACATGTCTGCTGTGCTCACCATTGGGGGTGTGACAGGGGAAAAATTTTGATCTTCCTTCATGGCACTTTTCAGTATTAAAGATAAAACATCCTACAATAAGCATGTATTGTCGTGTTAAGCCACACACTGCTGGTGCCGTAGGGCCACCTCCCTGGCCCCCTGACTGTCATGCCCATCTCTGCATGCGAGGCCTGTGTGGACCATGTTGGTGACCGGGCACCACCGGCAGCTATTTTCCTCCAGGATGGCAGCAGTGTCCTTCCAGGTGAACATCTGATGACTGTTAGCTGACCTCAGCTTTGAGGTAACTCAGACCAGGCAGGAACCAACTGCTGTCGAGGGGAGCTCTATCTCCTGGAGCTGGAGACGTGGGAATTTTTTTACCCTGAACCCATGGGGAGGCCATTTTTCCTTGGAGAAGGCTGTTCTTCTACTTAGTGGAGTCTGATGAAATCCAGGTGAGATCTGGACCTTCATCCGAGCAGGGGCCTGGCCAGTAGCCAAGGAGCCCTGCTGTCCCACAGCTGGGGACCAGGCTGTGCTGCCCACACAGCTTGAGGCCTCTCAGCGCCATGTTCTTGGTTGAAGGAGACTTGTTGGAAAAGGTCCCAACTAAACTTCTGTCCATAATGGCATTTAAGTGTAAAGACTTCCATCACATTTG
Organism: Perodicticus potto; assembly: GCA_963574655.1. Lineage (NCBI taxonomy): Eukaryota > Metazoa > Chordata > Mammalia > Primates > Lorisidae > Perodicticus > Perodicticus potto. The sequence continues at coordinate 3,798 of CAUYRH010183381.1, forward strand.
CTCTTTTGTGACTACCCATAAATCTGCACTTTAGCAATGAAAGATAAGTGGTCAAACTGTAATATTTGTAATCATTTTAATCTGTTTTTCACTAAATAGGAACTTAAAGTTCACTTTTCCTGTTGACAGGTAAAAATGTCGTTAGACTTGTGTATGTATCTTTTACGTGTGTTTTAAATTAAGATGAAATTCACGTGGCATGAAAGTGACCACCTTATAGTGTGCGACTCAGTGTGCTGTGTAGTCTGAAGGCCGTCTTGTGCCCACAACACTGTGTCACCTCCACCTCTCCGCAGTCTGAAGGCCGTCCTGTGCCCACAACACTGTGTCACCTCCACCTCTCCGCAGTCTTAAGGCCGTCCTGTGCCCACAACACTGTGTCACCTCCACCTCTCCGCAGTCTGAAGGCCGCCCTGTGCCCACAACACTCTGTAACCTCCACCTCTCCGCAGTCTTCAGGCCGTCCTGTGCCCACAACACTGTGTAACCTCCACCTCTCCGCAGTCTTCAGGCCGTCCTGTGCCCACAACACTGTGTAACCTCCACCTCTGTGCAGTCTTCAGGCCGTCCTGTGCCCACAACACTGTGTAACCTCCACCTCTGTGCAGTCTGCAGGCCGTCCTGTGCCCACAACACTGTGTAACCTCCACCTCTCTGCAGTCTGCAAGCCGTCCTGTGCCCACAACACTGTGTGATCTCCACCTCTGTCCAGTCTGAAGGCAGTCGCGCGCCCACAACACTGTCTGATCTCCACCTCTGTCCAGTCTGCAGGCTGTCCCGTGCCCACAACACTGTGTAACCTCCACCTCTCTGCAGTCTGAAGGCAGCCCCGTGCCCACAACACTGTGTAACCTCCACCTCTGTCCAGTCTGAAGGCTGTCCCGTGTCCACAACACTGTGTAACCTCCACCTCTCTGCAGTCTGAAGGCAGTCCTATGCCCACAACACTGTGTAACCTCCACCTCTGTGCAGTCTGAAGGCAGTCTCGTGCCCACAACACTGTGTAACCTCCACCTCTGTGCAGTCTGAAGGCAGCCCCGTGCCCACAACACTGTGTAACCTCCACCTCTGTGCAGTCTGAAGGCTGTCCCCTGCCCACAACACTGTCCAACTGCCACCGCCGTGCAATCTGGTGCCTGCCAGACAGTCACTCGACACTCTCTCCTCCCCCAGCACCTGGCAACTCCCCACTGCATCCTGGGTCTCTGGAAGTGTCTACTCTGGACAATTCAGATGCAGCAGAACCTCTGCAAGTCAGCTGGAAAATACAGAGGGCTCATCACAGGGAGCTAGTCCACCTTACGTGGGGTGCGTGTCCTGTCTGTGAAAATTAGGTCAACTGAAGGAGGTGGCCAGTGTAGCGGGGTGGTCAGTGTGGGAGCTACGGTCATGTGGCCGTTTGTACTTCTTCCACGTAGCACGTCCTTCCTTATGGCAGAGAACAGTCATTGTGTGGACAGACTGCATTTTGTTTATCCATTCATCTTCTAACAGACATTTGGGTGTTTCTACCATTTGGCGGATATGAACTGTGCTGCTGTAAAGATTCACATGTGGGTATCTGTTAGATTCTCTGCTTTCTATGATTTTGAAATTGCTGGCTCATATGGCAGTTGTATTTTGAGGAACCACCTGTTTTCCACAGTGGTTTCTACCATTTCACATCCTGCCAGCAATGTCTGAAGGTTCCAAATTGTCCACATACTTGCCACTAGTTATTTTCTGGCTTTTAAAAATTAAAATTTTTTGTATTATCGCTATTCCAAGAGGTGTGAAGTGGTGCTTCACTGTGGTTTTAGTTGGTGTTTCCCAAATGACTAGTGATTCTGGGCATCTTTTTGTGTGCTTATCGGCCATTTGCAAATATTCTTTAGAGAAATGTCCATTTACGTCCTTTCTCCACTTCTAATGAGTTGTCTTTTAGTTTTTGAGTTGTAAGAATTCTTTACATATCCTGGACACCAGGCTCTTAGCAGATACATGATTTGTAGATATTTCTCTCACTCTGCGGGTTGTCTTTTTGCTTTTTCGATAATGTCCTTCCACGCACAGAGATTTCTGGTACTGTGAGTGAGTTTACCTGATTTTCCCTTTGTTGCTTGAGCTTTGATATCCAAGATAACTGTTGCCAAATAAAAAGTCTTTCAGAATGACCCCTAATTATAATCTTAGCTCTTATATTTAGGCCATTGATCCATTTTGAGTTAATTTTTGAGTATTACGTGAAATTATATTTAGAATTAGTTTAGTTCAGATTCCTCAAATTCAGTTTTTTAGAAAATGATGCATTTCACCACTGTAACTATTCCAACATATAAACATACCTAATTTGAATAGGAAATGATGTGGTGTCCTCTTTCTCACAAATAGAATATGCAGAATCTCATATGAAGTTGCATCATTGTGTCATTAAGATGGCAAGTTTGTCAAAGACATTTTATTTGTTTTTTTTTTTTTGAGACAGAGTCTCACTTTCTTGCTTCTGGTAGAATGCTGTTGCATCACAGCTCACAGCAACCTCAAACTCTTGGGCTCAAGCCATTCTCTTGCCTCAGCCTCCCAAGTAGCTGGGATTACAGGTGCCTGCCACAACGTCCAGCTATTTTTTTAAAGATGGGGTCTCGCTCTTGCTCAGGCTGGTCTCGAATATGTGAGCTCAGGCAATCCACCTGCCTCAGCCTCCCAGAGTGCTAGGATTACAGGTGTGAGCCACCACGCCTGGCCCTTAACCAATTTCTTGTATTAAATTCTCCCTGCCAAAATGCCTAGGGTTGTTCTGTTTTATTATTATTATTATTATTATTTTTGAGACTTACTCTGTTGCCCTCGGTAGAGTGCTGTGGAGTCATAGCTCACAGCGATCTCAAACTCTTGGCCTCAAGTGATCCTCTTACCTCAGCCTCCCAAGTAGCTAGGACTAAGGTGCCTGCCACAACACCTGGCTATTTTTAGAGATGAGGTCTCGCTCTGGCTGAGACTGGTCTCAAACCTATGAGCTCAGGCAATCCACCTGCCTCGGCCTCCCAAGTGCTGGGATTACAGGCACAAGCCACTGCACCCGGCCTTCACAGAACTTTATAAATGCATGTTGCTGCCGCAGCTGGCAGGTCTAGACGACCACCCTGTGGGCAGCCTCACTAGTCTGTAACAATAAAGCCTCACTGAAACGTGTAACATGCACAGCTTCACGGACATATATACATGGAGCTACTATCTGCTTCTACCTTGTTTAATGGGGAGTTGGTCATAGGTCCCCTTCCTCCACTTTTAAAAGCTTTTAAAATGTTTTACAAAGAGAAACACCCAGGAGAAAAATTAGGTCATTTATTTCAAACAAACAAGAATGATCTCTTGATAATCAACCTTTGGTTTACAAGGCACAGGGCATCCCTGAAGGCTTCTCTGGTCTCAGCCTGTCACTTGGGTGCTCTACTGCTCCCAGGGAGCCTGGTGCTGTGGCTACAGAAAAACACCCTGCTGCTCCCAGGCTGGCAACGCAGATACAAACAGAGGGAATCCACAGATAACTGTGGCCAGTGGGTCTCTTCAGAGTTTCTGCAACACTTTTACAGAAAACTTCCTCAGAATGTTAACACTGGCTTAGAACTCCCCACAAGCCATTAACGATGGCCACCTCCAAGCCAGGAGGACAAGCTTAGCAAAACTGAACTCTCCTTTACTCGAACACAACTCTGGAAGTAAGAAGCCTCTGCTTCCTGAAATCTGGATATCTTGCTCTGTAAATTCTGAGTAGCAGTTTATTTCTTTTAATAAGTACTAGAACATTGTGATAGGAAACCAGAAGTCAGGCTGCAAACCACAGAATTTTATGTTACGTTGTCAAAGGGGTTGTAGACAAAAAGCAAACACATTAATAGACTTATTTTCACCAAGAGCACATGCTCTGGTCTCTTTCGTAGTGTTAAGAATTGCTGAGTTATAGTAAGTGGTAAAAAATAAAAATCCCTGATGACTACATAAAAGTGAAGTCGCAGTAGCATGAAAGCTATACTTTTGCAAACAACACACCCCTGAGGGCCATGGTGAGGTCAGAGTGCTGACAGCTGGGGAGATGGGGAAGAGCTAACAGACCCCTGGAGGGTGCCGTTGTCCCTCAGGGGTGCGGAGAGGCCCTGGAGATGGCCACAGGACAGTGCTCCAAGCATCTAGGCCTCTGTGCTCTAAACACAACTCGCAAAGAACACCTTGAGTAAGTCATGCTCAAATTATTGACATAATTCTCACTTTAATTTTTACTTAGAATACTTTTTACATATCATTATCCAAAAAACCCCCTCCAAACCAACAACAAACCCCCCACTTTTCCTGGGCCACTGAAGCTCTCTCCTGAAAATTGAAGGCTTTAACTTGATTTCTTAGAATTTTCTTCTCATTTTCATCATCAGTGACCTGCTTCTGACTTTGAGTATTCCTATACATTGCCAATAATCAAACAAGTACTTTTATCTAAGACTTCCACTCTGAAACACAGTTAGTGCCTATGAGTTACAGGCCACACGGTGTCATGGTGGGGTCACCAGCAAGGCCTTTTTGTGACTTCTGGGTCTCACCTTTTCATGCCTTTCCTTGCAAGTTGGATGAGCATAATTTGTATCAGCAACACGTAAAAGTCTGTGTCCACCTAAGATTGTTTTCAAATTATGCAAATGCCAAGATAAAGGAGGAGATAAAATTTAAGGAGCATAAAAAGGAACACAGCACTTTATTAAACAGCCCACTGAGGGTGCAGGCGCACATTGAGTGGTTTCGTTGTCTGGTTGCCCTCATGTAGTTTTCTCCACCAAGTGGTACATAACCTTATGTTACCATGCACAGAGCCACCCAAACAGGCTACAAAGTTGTGAGAAAATGCTTAGAGTTGGGCCAGTCATCCCAACCACTGCCAGCCTGGCAGGAGTCTGTCACTCATAGCCTGTAATGCTGGAGAACATTGCTGGTGCCAATAGCTTACAAACCATTTTATACTTCATAAAAAAACACTCACTGTTTACCCAGGCCTAAATACACAATTATCCAGCAGCAGTTAGAGCAGTGGTTGTCAACCTTCCTAGTGCTGCGGCCCTTTAGTACAGTTCCTATGAGTGGCGACACACAGGTTGAGAACTGCTAAGCTAGAGAAAGGAAAGGGGTGTTTTCAGCGGGCCCAAAATGTTGCCAAGAGCTAGCTTCGACTCACTTCCCTGAAGCCCAAAGTCGCACTCTGTTACTTATGACAGCGACTTACAACCTCCCCTTCTCCTCTGTGTCCCTGCAGGGCCAGCAGCGGTGTAAGCTGGAGTGACAGGCTCAAGAAGCTTTGGAGTCACTGAGCTGGAAGACCAGTGAGAGGCGGAGCAGCAGCCCAGTCTGAGGCAGGCCTAGCGAGTCCTCTCTACCACCAACACTGTACATTTACCAAGCAGATTCTGTTCTTAAGCAAAAATACTATCAACAACTTTTAATGAATCAAGGTTTATTCTGAATTGTAAACATAAAAAGAGTTGTTGGAAGGTACAATTACATGTGACGGTGGACAGTGACTGCAGAGGAGAGCAGCCTGTGCTGGGACCCAGTTCACAGAACGAGGACGCCCCTGCTGGTTACTGCGAGCGGTGACAGCTCCTGACTCTGCCCTCATCCTGAGAGCCACACTACGTGCTGTGCAGCTACTGGCCAACCCGCCGGTACACGTGGGGAGGCCGAGCAGTGGCTCATGCCTGTAATCTCAGCTACTCAGGATGCTGAGGCAGGAGGTTGGATCCCTTGAGCGCAGGAGTTCGAGATCAGTATGAGCAAGAGTGAGACCCTGTCGCTACTAAAAATAGAAAAACTAGCTGAGGTGTTGTGGCAGGCACCTGTAGTCCCAGCTACTAGGAGGTTGAGGCAAGAGGATCATTTGAATCCAACAGTTTGAGGTTGCTGTGAGCTAAGACGCCAGGGTACTGTACCTAGGGTGACAGAGAGAGACTCTGTCTCAAAAAAAGAGAAAGGTAGATTCCTCAAACCTTCACCCAAGAACTCTTGAATCAAAACCTTTGAGGAGAGGATTAGGGATCTTCTTTTAAAAGCTCCCCAGGTGATTCTGAAGCACACCCTGATTTAGCAATTTCTCCACAGCTGGGGAGAAATTCTCAGGGTTATATAAGATCTCTATGGCTTGATTATATTAATGGCTCCACATACAGTCAAGGGTCAGTTTACTGGGAATAGCAGGAATTAAAAAAAGAAAAATTTGTAGGAAAAAAGTGAGAAACTGGCAATGTCAGTGAAACCGAGCCCTCAAACCCACTCTGTGCTTTTCTCTAGCATCTGTCCCTCCAGAGCAGGTTGGTCAGGAACCAACCCCATCACGTGAATATTTCCTACATACACGTGAAAACGTCAGGAAGCAAATACACTCAATTTAACTTTTATTAGTAATATGATGGCTCCCAAGTGATGCCACCCCCAAAAATTGAAATAAAAAAAATTTGAAATATTCCATATCCACACCTTCTGTCAGCTCAAAAAGTCCTGGATGGTACGACTGCGACAGTGCCGTGAGGCTGAGCTCCATCAGCCCCGGGCAGAGTCTCCAGCTCCAGCACCATGGCTACTGCAAAGAAGGGGTGTGTTACCAGCAAAGACTCTGGTTCTATTATTCCCCATTACAAGGGGATGCCGAGTGCTGTCCCCAAGTGTGTACAGAATAGATTTTTGCCATTGCCAGATGCCTGCCTTCCTTTAAGTCTGTCTGGGGCAAGCACAGGTAATTTTAAACCAGGAATTAGTTAAACTCTATGATTGTTTGATCTTTGTCTTTTCTTTAGTGTTGGGTCTTCTCTTTGTAGATCAACCAGAAACCCTGGACAGAGCAAGTCCTTGTTACAGCCTTCCCAATGCTCCTCTCAGCCGACCCTTCCCTGGCACCTGACCCTGCATCCCTCGGACCATGCTGGGATGCAACCTGTGCTGAGCTGGTTGTTCCACCAGCTTGGGACATTCAAAGGTGAGCTGTGCAGAGAAATTAGGAAATGATCCTTGCCAAATGTAAAGTATTTAAGTAGAAACTTGTGGAAATCTAACCCACTACATTTCTTGAGCCATAGCACAAGAATGATCAACAAACATTGTTTCTCCTTCAGACCTGACCTCCCACAGTGGACTCATTTTCTGTGGAAGTTGTGCTCAAAGCAACAGCAACAGCAAGCTGTGCTTCTGTTCCCCTTCCACACTGTTCCCTGCATTTTAGCTGCCCAGGGTCTTTGGGTCAAACTGCCCAGTGAAGGTGCAATCCCATGGATCCTGGTGCCATGATGCCAGCAGGGCCTCCCCGTTGGAATGTGCCTGTACTGTAACACCTCAGGACACTGAATCATAAGCTGGAATAAGCACAAAATGCAGCTGGGAGAGACTCCCCTTCTTCCGATGCTGGGTGTCAGAATTCGACACCCTATTTCTGATAATACCCTTCCTAGGTAAGAAATAATGAAGGAGGGGCAGTCCCACTTTTCTTCTCTTCCTTTTTAGCACAGGGAACAGTCATTTTCTTTCATTTTAATAATTTTCTCCCTTGTGAGAAGAATTCAAATGTCTTTCACTTGCCAAGAGAGTGGGAGGAGGGTGGGTGGAAGCCTTTAAAGACCTTCAATAACAGCTCAGGAGAAAAGCTGGCACTTAACCCATGCAGAGCCAAGACTGCTATGGATGTCTGCAGGGGAGAGACAATTATACCAGGCTTCAGGTCCTTCAGGCCTCTCATCCCCCAACCTGAACCCAGTTTAGGAAAGACACACTGACCCTACCCCCCACCACACACAAGAAAAAAAAGCAATGGAGTTCAGTGGCACTGATTTCTTTCCCCTAAGATAATTAATTGTATGCTAGAGAGAGGAAAACTCTCCAAAAGGCTTTGTGGGGTGCTCTCCAGGGCCCTCATAGTGAAGGGGGGATCTAGACCTGGGCAGGGAGAAGCATGGTCTTCCTGGACTCCAGAATCTGCAAATCCAAGCACGGCCTGGCCTTGTTACAGGTTCTGGCACTTTATATGTGCCATTGCTCTGCTTATCGGAGGCTGGGCTCACCAAACGGCATCCCATACTGTGTGCACGAAAAGTCCCTGTCCCATCTTGCTAGGGGCGGTATCAAGGACACAGTACAGAACCCAAGTGTGCTGACACCAGCTTATCTCAACTTTTCTATACCCTCTTACCCTCTTAGCTTTCTAGGCTAATTTCCAAATTCCACTGGGGTGAAATCTTACATAAAACCGTCTAGAACACTTGACTGGATTGATGCAGGTGAAGACAGGTGCTCATTTCAAATGGCTGATAGGGGACAAAAAACTAGCGTGGGACTGACAGAGTGTGTGAATCACAACCATTCCAGGCTTTGGGGAAACTAAAAATGTTACACTATCTGGAACTTTCCTCCAACACTATTGTGCTCATCACCTTCTAATGCCTAGTTTTAAACAGTTGTGACTAATTCCTCTTGTTTATTCCCCTTTTCTAAACTTGAAATTCTCTGTACACCGTGAATCATGTATTTCCTCCCACTTATCTGGCTCTTATGTATAGGATAATCAAGCCTGTTCAGCTTTCTCATAATTCAACAGAACCCAACACAGTAAATTCCTTTAAGGCTCCAAAGTCAGGTATTGGGGTCCCTTGTCCCCCGATTCTATTGAGACAGAAAGCATCTTTCTTCTTGTATATCTTACTCAGATTCATAATATGGTCCTTTTAAACACATACAAACCAGAGCCAATTTTTTGAGTCAGAAATAAAATGTTAATTTGTATGTTTTCAGTGAATCACTAAATGCCCTAAAAATTGCATACAGAAATTAAAATGAAAAGAACAAAATGACACAGTCTGCTCCTGATCAAGCAATACATAACCACGTAGCTCTTTTTGAGACATGGTGAACATGTGTGAAAGCACAGTCTCAGGCTCGCTGAGACCCTGTGTCAGCACACAGGTGTGGTGAGGCAGGCCATGGTTACAACAGCCACGTACACAACATGCCTGGCTGGGGCAGCACCTTGGGGCATAAAAATGACCAAGTGGTTGAACTCAGTCCCAACAATGAGGCCATGGAGAAGGACAAAGGAGGCTTAGAAGCAGCCAGGCAGATTGGGGTGATGCCTCTGCAGGAGGACCCCACACCTGCTGACCTGAAGACAGAGATGTGCAGCAGAGAAGTCTCCCAAAGAGCAGGGCCTTCTGAAAGTACAGGAGAGCACAGGTACGTGTGCTGGCTCCCACCAGGAGGAAGCGGGCTGCTCCTCAGCCAGCGCCACTCTCCTCCCAATAGCAGCTTGTGGGGCCAGGTTGGTGTGAGGGGTGCTGAGAGCAGGTACCAGGAGGGCATGCTCCTGCTTCACGGTGCCATGGACACTGCAGACAGAGCTCTTTACCTGTCGGAGCCTTTCCCTCCATGAATACTGCTGCTGGGAAATAAGAAATCATTATTTCCTGTCTCCACATCTTCTAATTTATACCTTTCATGTTGTGTACAGTAGCCACTAACAACAGGTGGTTTGTGAACACTAAAATGTGGCTTGTTCAAATTGAGATGTGGCAGGCATGCAAAATACACACTGGATTTTGAGGATTTATTATGAAAAAGGTATAAAATATCTCACTAGTAATTTCTTAATATTACATGTTGAAATAATAATATTATGGATATATATATTGTGTTAAGTAAAACATATTATTAAACTGTTTGTTTCTTTTTACTTTTTAAAAAACATGGCCTCTAGAAAATGTAAAACTGCATATGCAGATTGCATTTGTGGCTCACATTCTACTTCTATTTTCTGTATTTGGTCAGCGCTGGTCTACAGAATGTACCATTCACAGACCTGTGACCACGCTAAGATCAGTGGTCATTCCAGGTGTTATAGGCACATAAAATTTTGATTTAAAAATGTTTTCTTCTGAAGAGTATTTACAATATACAAACCTGAGCCTAAACTTCTATGCATATTAATTCATTTAATCTTCACAGTAACTGCGCAAGGAAAGAAGAAGGGTAAGCTGAGGTACCACCTCAGGGCTGGACTCTAGACTAAGGTGGCCCTTGCGCTTGTAGGCAGCCTTTCTCCACACCCATTTTTGTCAACAAATGCAATTAAAATAACCTGGATTATGAAAAAGTAATGGGAGATGCACACATCTCTGGAATTATAGTCCAATTAACTGCAAGAATAAGTGCCAGAATATGATATGATAGGTACAGAATGACAGTGTTGCCATCGCAGACATTTGTTGGTCATGTACCACATCTTTTGCATAATCAGACTCGTCTTTATGGAGCCAACAACCTCAGTAACTTTGGGGCAGTATATCTTAAAGTGCAGGACCCATCACAGTGAATACAAATCTCAAATGAAATTCTTAAGAAGTATGACTTTCATTGTGCATTATGTGCTCACAAAGCTCCCCTCAACATCATCTATGTAAAGTTTTCCTTTAAAAGAAGAAAATTCTAATTTCTTTTTAATGGAAATTGTGGGAAAATAGAAGTGGTTACTAATACATGGTCATCATGGACATTTGCAAGGTCCTATTTTAGCATTTGCTTAATAATACAACAGATATCCAGGAGTCCCTTCCACCCCTACAAACTAGACGTGATAAATAATGAGCATTTACCGAGGTGCTCCTCCACATCTCACTAACCTCTTTTCTCCTAAAAAAAAAAAAATTAACACAAATATATGTATGCTTAAATAATATAGTGCTTAGTTTTGCTTATTTCTGAACTTTATAAAAGAGAATTGTTATACATCATCTTTTACCACTTGAGTCCTTCAACATTAAGATATTATGAATCAGTGGTGCCTGTGGCTCAATGAGTAGGGTGCTGGCCCCATAGACCGAGAGTGGTGGGTTCAAACCCAGCCCTGGCCAAACTGCAACAAAAAATAGCCGGGCGTTGTGGCAGGCACCTATGATCCCAGCCACTTGGGAGGCTGAGGCAAGAGAATCACCTAAGCCCAAGAGCTGGAGGTTGCTGTGAGCTACCACGGCACTCTACCGAGGGCTACAAAGTGAGACTCTGTCTCTTAAAAAAAAAAAAAAATTATTATGATTCAAGGCTGGGCGTGGTGGCTCACAGACCTACTTGAGGCAAGAGGATTGCTTGACCCCAAGAGTTTGAGGTTACTATAAGCTAGGCTGACATCACAGCCCAGTACCCAGGGTGACAGAGAGAGACTGTCTTAAAAAAAAAAAGAAAAAAATTAAGAACCATCCATGCTATTGTATGTAGCTATAATTCATTCATTTCACTAATGTGTATTTCATTATGGGAACATTTCACGTTATGTATCCACTGTCCTGTTACTAACCATTTGGGTTATTTTCAGATTTTTGTTCTTACAAACAGTACTGCTGTGAAATTTTTTTCTTAAGGCAGAGTCTCACTCGGTCACCCAGGCTAGAGTGCTGTGGCATCACAGCTCATAGCAACCTCAAACTCTTGGGCTCAAGTGATCCTCTTCCCTAAGCCTCCCAAGTAGCTGGGACTACAGGTGCCCACGACAACACCTGGCTAGTTTTTCTATTTTTAGAGATAGGGTCTCACTCTTGCTCAGGCTGATCTCGAACTCTTGAGCTCAAGGGATCCTCCCGCCTCAGCCTCCCAGAATACTGGGATTATAGGTATGAGCCACCTTGCTCTGCCCACTATGAATATTCTTTAAGACACTTCCTGTTATATATTCTTTTTTTTAATTTTTTTTTTTTTTTGAGACAGAGTCTCACTTTGTCGCCCTTGGTAGAGTGCCATAGCACTATAGCTCACAGCAACTTCAAACTCTTGAGCTTAAGTGATCCTCTTGCCTCATCTTCCCAGGTAGCTGGGACTACAGGCACCTGCCACAGTGCCCAGCTATTTTTAGAAACGGGGTCTCACTCTTGCTGAGGCTGGTCTCAAATCTGTGAGCTCAGGCAATCCACCTGCCTTGGCCTCCCAGAGTGCTAGGATTACCTATTTTTTTATATATGTATATCTTATATATACATGTATATGTATATATATATATATTTTTTTTTTTTTTTTGAGATAGAGTCTCACTATGTCATTCTTGGTAGAGTGCCATAGCATCACAGCTCACAGCAACCTCAAACTCTTGGGCTTAAGCAATTCTCTTGCCTCAGCCTCCGAAGTATCTGGGACTACAGGCACCTCCCACAACACCCGGCTATTTTTTTGTTGCAGTTGTCATTGTTGTTTAGCAGGCCCGGGCTGAGTTTGAACCTGCCAGCCTTGGTGTATATGGTTGTTGCCCTAACCATTGAGCTACAGGCGCTGAGCTCCTATTATATATTCTTATAACAACATTTCTTTTATTTACTTAAATAAATTTTAATTTTAAATCCAGTGTATCCCTAATCCTTTTAACAGTACCTCCTCCTAGCAGGGTGGCAACCTTTTTCTTTCCTGCCACAAATTTGGAAACTGATGAGCAAAGAAAAGGTCTGTGCACACTGCTTGACACAACAGATAAGCAAGAAAAGTCCTTACAAAATCAGCATGCTGGTGGGACAGCCCTGTGACAAGGTTTTCCTCAAAAGTGGTGAAATAAACATAGGCTGAACAGCTTGACGATTCACTTGCGTGCTGTTTAGAATTCCCTTTTCATGTTACTTAACAAAACATAGCTCCTCAGTATACAAAATGATTAAATGCACAAAGTAGTTTATAATTCTCACAAAAGACATGTTTTATCTTTGAGAACTCAGTAATTTGTTCTTTATATAAAATGATTTTTTAAAAGAATTATACAATTAGCCAAGGAAATGTCTACAACTGCTCTTTTCCTTTTTTGAAGCAGTATGATGTTTAATTTTGTACTAAATGCTATATTTTCTCCATTCTTGATGTAGCACTGTTTAATAATAGATTTCTGAGGGTGTGGGGGTGGATGGGAGGAGAAATGCTCTCACATTAAATGTGCATATCTATTATAAGGCACAGAAATTCTACATTTTAAAGGGTTTATGTTAAAGCTCTCTCAATCCAAGGCTGTGCTTCCTGCCTTAGGCAACACACTGTGGAATACTATGCAGCCTTAAAGAAAGATAGAGACTTTACCTCTTACATGTTTTCGTGGATGAAGCTAGAACATATTCTTCTTAGCAAAGTATCTCAAGAATGGAATAAAAAGTATCCAATGTACTCAGTCTTACTATGAAACCAATTTA
>CAUYRH010183384.1:0-33045 GCA_963574655.1 Perodicticus potto
ACCTGTACCCTTCTAAGATGCACCATTGGTGACAGTTAATTTTTTTAACTAGTAATCAATAGAAACAAGAGCAATGGAGACACCAAACACCATGGGAGGTAAGAGAACAGAGAGAGATTTAGGAAAGGAAGTGGTGAGAAAGGTCTTAGTGGAGGATGTGTGAATGATTTGGTAAGAGGAAGCCATCTTGGAAGGATGGGGTGAAACCTACTGAATGCAAAATACAAATGTTTTCACACAATGAACGAGAAAATTTTATGAAGGTTATGTCGAACAGGTGGATGAAAGTATTTCAGATTGTATATGAAGCCCGCATACTGTACCCCATGATTGAACTAATGTACACAGCTATGATTCAATAAAAAAAAAAAAAGAGGAAGGGGAGGTGAGATACATTCCTGGCAGACAGAGAGTATGAACAAGGAGAATGTAAGAGAATGAGTACAGCACATGGGAGCAATGCAAAACAAACCAGTCCAAATAGAGCAAAAGTGCTCCACTGAGAAATAACGAGGGAGTCCCCTCCTGTTGGAAATACAGAATCAGAAGAAAGATAGCCTTGAACAACTGGAGGCAGAGTTATTAAACCAGACCCTGACCTTCCTAAGTAAAGAAGGACCCAAAGAAAGATGAGAGCATGTGTGTCCCGGACCTATCATAATGCCAGGAAGGGAGAAGGAAGACAAGGGTAAGGGAAATGGGAAATGGACATATTTGATACCTAAAGCAGAAGTTGTTTTAATGCCTTCTCCTCTGCACAACAAAGTTACTTCAGTAATTACTGTGAAATGATATAAATCAATTTTACGTATGAGAAAAAGATTAGAATTAACCAAATAAAAATTGTTAAATCTCCCAGTTCCCGTTCTGTTTTGCTATTTTAAATTATGACTGCAAAAATTCCAAGGGATTCCATAGAATAACCGAGTCAAGGTGGCTCAGCATTGTGTTTCTTTATCTTTACAATCACTGTGCTATCACTGAGCTATCATTGTTGATTTCAAATCCACTGTTCAGATGCAAAATGATGTACTACTGCTGACCACGTACCAGAGCAAGTGTGAATGGTTCATAACTGTTTCACATTCACTCTGGAAATGAACAGGTGGACCCAGCCCTCATGTGTTGGGGGCCAGTTATGTAGACCTAAGAGTCCTACAAATTAACGTGCATATGGACTACAGTATTTTTTAAGAGATAAGTAATAAAAAATGTGCAACTCTGAAGCTCACACATATACCATTAAAACTCAATAGTCACTGCAACAATTATTCAGAATGCAGATCAACAAAAGAATGATTGGAAGGAAGGGTACTTTGTCACTGACATTGGTTAGAAAAAAGTTGACCAACTTTTAGTCAATATTATTACTACACATTGTTTTTAAATTCTCTGCAGACAACATGCTCCATTATAGCCACTACACTTTCAAGGGAAATCAATTAGATTACATAGAAAAGGAGTGAATTTATGTCAGTAGCCTTCCACCATCAGGCAAACCAGCTTGGTTACACTTTATATCCTTTGGTTATGATGATGTGCCACTGTCTGTAGGAATAACTTCCATTTGGGGTGACTTCCTCTTGAAGTTCTAGCAATTCTTTCAGCACAGTGTATATTTAACTGGCTTATTTGGGGGCTAATAGCCACAGCGGGAAAACACACGCACAGGAAGTTTACCTGTTTATGCTTCAATTTTCAAAGCTAATGAGTTGTTTTGTTTTGTTTTGTTTTTAACTAGCAGGTTATTTCTTGATTACAAGCCATTAATGTTTGGATTTCCCAAATTGATTCTTACAAAGCTTGCATTTTATGTCAAGTTCAGTACATTCTTACACAAACCTTTCTAATCAAGGCAGGAGGAATAAGCTTTCATTTGTAAATAAAGCCAAAAACATTCAGCTTTTAGATGAGAAGAATAACTACACATGTATTTCTTCCACAAGTGTTTACTAAAGGCACAATGTAGTGAGGACTTGCAATGCAAAACTGATTAAAATAAATCTCCTTGTTCACGAGATCGAAAGTCTAGAAGAGGAAGTCAGCAGATGAAGACAAATCAACCACAATCACCACTGCCACTTCAACAACGAAATTGCTGAGTTCATGAGCCTCCTTAGCACCTTTGAAAAGGTTTGCATGTGTCTTATAAGAGCACCTGTGGCTCTACTCCAAGCCAAAAGGAAATGCAGCAGCCTCACGTTCCTTGGTCAGCTCTCTTGCCTCTCATGCCCATCCCTCTGACTGCTCCTACCTCTTCAGACTGATGATTAAGATGAGATGTTATCTAATTCCAATTTGATGTCCAGCTCAGTCTTTCAGAACTTTCCAGTTCCATAACTTGCAGATGAGTCAACATGGCCCCAAACTAGGTTCAAAGATCCCAACCTGGTTTCCAAGACTCACAACTGAAATCTGTGCCATGAACCTCAATTACAAAGGGGAATTCAGACATGGCACGTATACTAAGGACACAGGTGAACGAAAGTACAGTTGGGAAGAGAGGTTCAAAAGAAAGTGTAGTCAGTGTTATGCAGGCATTGCTGATAAGTTTAATTCCATCAAAATACAGCAAATATTTACTGAGCATCTAATATGTGTATGTGCCCAGAAATGTTCTGAATTCTAATGAGGTAGCAATAGTGTCAATACAGATAAGGTCCCTAGCCTGTAAATATTAAAAGGGGACTATAAGTGTTGTAGTACCAAAGGAAATATAAGCTATAATAGTACCACGAAACAAGAGGATTTAATTGATCCTGGGGGTAGAGGACAGAAATACTTCTCAAGGTGAATAGCATCTAAGCCAAGACTAAAGCCTGAGTAGGAGTTTAGCCAGATTTAAAAAAAAAATAATAATAATAAGAGTGAAGGGAACAGCACAAACCTGGTAGAGCATGACACACACATGAGGAAATAGAGAAATGGCACTCTAGGTAGAGATGTGGAGATCAAGAAAGGGAGAAGAGTGCTAGATGATGCTGACTGTTTATCACAGCTCAATTTACAATCTCCAAAATATGGAAACAACCTAAATGCCCAACCCAGGAATGGATCAACAAGCTATGGAATACTATTCAGCCACTAAAAAAGATGGAGACTTTACATCTTTTGTATTAACCTGTATTGAATTGGAACACATTCTTAGTAAAGCATCACAAGAATGGAGAAGCAAGAATCCAATGTACTCAATTCTAATATGAAGGCAGTAGATGATTTAATACATACCCTCATAAGAGAAAAACTCAAATCAGTTCAGGGGGACAGGGGAAAGAGGGAGTGGGGAGAGGGAAGGAAGGGATCGGGGATCATGGTGTATGGCATACCTCTTGAGGGCAGGACACAATTATAAAAGGGATGCAATCACTGTAAGCTCATTCTTTGCAAATGCAATCACTGTAAGCTCATTCTTTGCACCCTCAATGAATCCCAAACAATAAAAAAGAAAGAAATTCATTAAATGCTCCTTTGGCATCTATTGAGATGATAATTTAAAAAAAGAGGTAAGCTGGCAAAAGAGGTAATACTTGACTTGAGTTTTGAATGACAAGTAGGGCTTTGCTGGTATGGCAAAAGAGAAAGGTTATTTCAGAAAAAAAAGTGCTGCATGTGCAAAAGCATGTTTGCGCATGTACAGTTTCCTGCCATGTGTCGGTAACAGGTGGTTTGGTGTCACTACAATGTTTAGTGTGATAGAGAAGAATGAAGCTGGAAAAGTAGGCAGGCATCACATCATAAAGTGTCAAGAAGTATCTCAATATATGTGTTCTAAAGCTTGACTTTAATTGACTTCATAGTACTGGAGGAAGGGACACTGAAATTCCTCCATCAGGGAAAATGCATAAATAAATCTACACTTCAGGAAACTGATTCTGGTGACAGTAGAGGGTATAGACTGGAACCCAATTAGAAGTCTGTGACAATATCTAGGGAAAAGGTGACAGGCGCTCAAGCTACAGGGTTAGCAGGGCAGACAAATGGGAGAGGATGGACTTGAAAAACACTTGAATTTTCACAACTCAATGACTCATTCTTCAGTTTGAAGGGATGAGGCGAGAAAATGAGAAAGATGTTCGGTCTCCAGGCTTGAATGACTGAGCTGATACTGTGACCTTTCATCAGGAGAACATATGCTGGAAGAGAAGTAGTTTTGGAGTTCAAGAAATTCAACATTTACTGAGACACTTAGGGCTGTATCACGGGCTACGGGTATGTTGGACAGGAGCCCAAAAAGAAAGATCCTTCAAGGGAAGAGTTACAGTAATGAGAATAAATGATATTTCTCAGGGAATATATAGATTAAAAAGTAAGAAAAGGTAAAAAAAGAAAAGACTCAGGAAATATCCCTTTGCACAGTGAGAAAAAGTGATGGGACAAAGGAGAGTTAGAAGAATGCGTGAGATACAATACAGAAAACAAAGAAGACTTTTTCCTTTTTTTTAAAATAATTTTATTAAATCATAATTGTGTACTTTGGTGCAATCATAGGGCAGAATGTGCTTCATATACAATCAGAAACATTTTGATCGTACTGTGAGAGATAGCCTTCATAGCATTTTCTTAATCACTATATAAAGACATTGATACTCTACATTTAATAAGTTTCACCAGTACGATGGGGACTGGTAGATGGGGCTTTCCTAGTAGGTACAAACTGACTCTTATGCAAAGAATGCACTCTTTATTTAAAAAAGCAACAGCAGGCTCGGTGCCTGTGGCTCAAGTGGCTAAGGTGCCAGCCACATACACCTGAGCTGGCAGGTTCAAATCCAGCCTAGGCCCGCCAAACAACAATGATGGCTGCAATCAAAACAGCCGGGCGTTGCGGCAGGCGCCTGTAGTCCCAGCTACTTGGGAAGCAGATGCAAGAGAATTGCTTGAGCCCAGGAGTTGGAGGTTGCTGTGAGCTGTGATGCCACAGCACTCTACCCAGGGTGACAGCTTGAGGCTCTGTCTTTTTTTTAATTTTTTTATATATATATATATATATATAGTTTTGTTTTTTTGAGACAGAGCCTCAAGCTGTCACCCTGGATAGAGTGCTGTGGCATCACAGCTCACAGCAACCTCCAACTCCTGGGCTCAAGCGAGTCTCTTGCCTCCACCTCCCAAGTAGTTGGGACTACAGGTGCCCGCCACAACACCCGGCCATTTTTTGGTTGCAGCTGTCATTGTTGTTTGGCTGGCCCGGGCTGGATTTGAACCCACCAGCTCAGGTGTACGTGGCTGGTGCCTTAGCCCGTTGAGCCACAGGCACCGAGCCTGAGGCTCTGTCTTAAAAAAAAAAAAAAGCAACAGCAACTCCCTGGTGGTCTAGTTGTTAGGAAAAATAAATACAACAGCAATGGCAATGCAACAGAGAACCTTGGTTATCTTGAGAAGACACCATTTTTTAGCAATCCAGTTTTATTTACTGAAAAGGGTTCACTCCAGGGAGACACAGCAGGATTGAAGGGAGAAGCAATGTGAAAACACTTCAAGGCCATAACCTCATGTAAACATAAATATTATCATTAATGATAAGTACAGAAAATTACACATTTGATAAGTGAGAGCGTATCAAAGCTGACAAATCTCCTTCTCCTTCCTGCCTTCTGTGCTCTGGCAAGTTCCAGGGCACAACTGGGCTCAACTCAGCTTTTGCTTATCCTTGCTGATTTAATTCAATGAGCCGACCTGCAAACACAGCTAGGGTTCCGATGATGCAGACGAGCATGAAGACTCCGAGGAGGATGTGGTCCATCACCATTGCAACATACTTCCACTCCTCGGCTGCCTGGGAGAGAACACAGTGTTAGAATTTCCCTAAGGTGGTTCCTGGACTCACAAGGTCAAGTTTTACATCATGCATGGGCCCGATGTAAAGTTTGCAGCTCTCGAAGCCCTCAGCATCCCTTGGCTGGCGTTATGATCTTTATTTTTTGAAAAGATTACTCACAATGATTTAAAAAGTGTCCTCGAGGTGGCCACCAAGGTACTTCTTATCTCTCGAATGCCAACCTATGCGTCAACCCAAACCCTTCCGTCTGCACTCATGCATTTGATGGTTTAATCTCAGAGGGCTGATTACAAGCCAGGAAGCTTACATTGTTGGACTCTTGGTCTGACTTCATGGTCTCTGCGATGTATTTGACACCCTCAATGGCACTTTTCACCTCGGGGTGTTTGATCAGAGGAGAGTGGAAGCCCATGGGCGGAGGCCCTGGCTTCCCAGAAATGTCAGAAATATCAATGTCTTCTGTAAAAATCTTCTTGTCTTGCTTTTTTCTGGATGGTCTTTTCATTGTGGAGAAAAACATAATATTTGGGATAGTGTCAATAAAAACCTGTTATAAAAAAGAAATCCACGGGTGAGAATTATTGTCACCATGGCAAGCATCAAACTGTATTTGAATTTGCAATTTTATCTTGGGAAAGTCATTCATATTCTCTGGGTCTCAGCTTCCTTGTTCTTTTATTTTAATAAAAGGACCAGACAAGATTTTTCTCAAAGCTTCCTTGTATGTACCCTGGGGCATGTCAAATTATTGTGGTTAACAGTGATGAGCCTGTAATGTGAGCACTTCGCCACTGGAGGGAGCACGTGTGCAGCCATAGACCTCAAAGGACGCCAATGGTGCTTAAGCTTTGGGACCCTTCCAGGCACCGGAAATGCCCCAGCGACGTGTTCTTAGGCTCGTGCGATTAAGGAGGCGCCCCTCGGCCTCAAATGTGTGAGCTTCTGGTCTCACAAAACAGCTAGACTGTTTTCTTCTGTTTGCCTTTGCTGGGAGTCATCTAACAGTCTTTATAGTGACAGGGACTATTAATCCCCTCCAGAGACATAGCACCATGTAAGCAGTAGTTTCTCTGTCAATGCCTGGCAAGTATTTTGCATTTTGCATTTTCATGAAGGATCCTGGATGTTAGTGACTCTGGGAAGTTTCATCAAAAAATGGACAGATTTGCAATGTTACATTTTTTAATTCAATAATTAAATATTTGAAGCCAAGTTTCTCACTAAAACCCAGTCTTTGACCCTTTCTTGTCAAGCACCTCCCATCTCTAGTCTCAACAGATGATTTTACCAGCAAAAAATAAGAAGCCTGTTCACAAACTGGAAGACAGACAACCAAAAATCTCAAGAATTTCATAGCATTTGAATAAAAGAAATGTATTTGTCTTTTCTTTCTTTCTTTTTTTTTTTTTTGAGACAGAGCCTCAAGCTGTCACCCTGCGTAGAGTGCTGTGGCATCACAGTTCACAGCAATCTCCAATTCTTGGGCTCAAGCGAGTCTCTTGCCTCCGCCTCCCAAGTAGCTGGGACTACAGGTGCCTGCCACAACGCCCAGCCATTTTTTGGTTGCAGCGTCATTGTTGTTTGGCGGGTCTGGGCTGGATTCGAACCTGCCAGCTCAGGTGTACGTGTCTGGCACTTTAGCCTGTTGAGCAACAGGTGCCGAGCTGTATTTGTCTTTTCTAATCACAGAGATTCTTTAAATTTGAATTTGGAATGGGTTTTGTTATCAATAATTCTATTTTTCTTCTCTCTCTGGGAAGGCTGTGTGAGTTGGGAAGGACTTTCAGTTCCTAAATACACCCGAGTGATAGCTAGAATCCATTGGCTGCCTCCAAGGGGAGACCTGGAGATGTGCCCTGTGTCCACTCACCTTCCGCACCCACTCAGGCATGACGTGGGTGCTGGGTGAGCGGTGATGGGTGTTGATGACAATGACGGTGATGACGATGGACACGATGACGAACACCATGGTGAACAGCATGTATTTCCCAATCAAGGGCACAGCGCTAGAGGTGGAAGGGATCAATTCCACGATGACCAGAAGGAACACAGTCAAAGACAATAGGACAGAGATGCTCAGAGTCATCTTTTCTCCTAGAGAGACAGAAGAGAAACAAACCCCCCTGTGATAGGCTGAACACACTCCCTCCCCTGTCCACCCCAGTCATTTATGTGTTCAAGTCCAAAGCCCCGGAGTCTCATAATATGACTGTACTTGGAGACAGGCAGGACCTTTAAAGAGGTAATTAAGTTAAAATGATGTTATATGGGGTGGGGCAGGGTGAGGAGGGCTAATCCAGTTTGACTGGTGTTCTTATAAGAAGAGAACATTAGGGTGCAGATAGATACATAGAGCCAAGGTCCAGTGGGGAGACAGGAGAAGGTGGCCATCTACAAACCACAGAGTGATACCTCAGAAGAAGCTAACCCTGGCTCAGTACCTATAGCTCAGCGGCTAGGGTGCCAGCCACATACGCTAGAGCAGGTGTGTTCGAACCCAGCCCGGACCTGCCAAACAAGGACAACTACAACCAAAAATTAGCAGGGTATTGTGGTGGGCGCCTGTGGTCCCAGCTACTTGGGAGGCTGAGGCAAGAGACTCCCTTAAGCCCAAGAGTTGGAGGTTGCTGTGAGCTGTGACGCTACAGCACTCTAGTGAGTGTGACATAGTGAGACTCCATCTCAAAAAAAGAAGAAGAAGAAGAAGAAGAAGCTAACCCTGCCAGCATTTTGATCTTTGACTTCTAATCTCCAGAACTGTGAGAAAATAAATTTCTGTTGTTCAAGCCACCCAGCCCATGGTATTTTGTTATGACATCCTGAGCAAAAGAGTTCGCCACCAAAACCCAAGCATGAGAAGCATGTAACCAGTATGTACTCAAAGTGTTATCCAAGAAATTTCTTTTTCTGTAAAATCTGTGCCACAACTCTACCACAGGTGACAAGTCAGGGATAGAGGCGGCCAAGTAGGGGATAGCTACTGCATCTCAGGGCCTAGAATACCATTTCTTGGTGGACCCTAAGAATCCAGGGTAGTTCTGGGTTGGCAAGCTGGATGCAAGTGGTGGATTTTCTTTGGGAGCAGAATGTATTAAACCTTAGGAGCCTGAACCACAGCCTGGCCTACTTGTTCCCCAGCAGATGGATGGGCAGCCCAGAAGAACACATATATTTTTCTCATTATGGGAGCAAGCTGCCAAGACCAAAACCAAGGAAAGGGCAAAATCTGAAAGGCCAAGGACTTCTCCTTGGCATCCTGAATGATCTTCTGATAACGTTGATTTCATATGACTCACTTCCCCACTTTTATCTAAGAAGACGTGTGTCTTCTAGGTTACTTGTTTTGTTTTGCTTTTCATTTTAAGGAAGCAGGGATTCTCCTGTCCTGCACCTTTTTTCTTCAGGCTCTGTAGTCACAGGAGTCTTGGCAAGCGTGATAGCAGTAAGGCTGGGGCTGGATGGCACTGGGGTATTTTTGTGGGGATTGATGCAGCAGAGAAGCTTTGGAAGGGGCTTTCCTTGGCCTGGTCTTGCTGTTGGTGTTTTCTAGTTTGGAACTTTGCTCATGCTGGGTCCTTCCAGTTGCTAGTGAGAGGTATGTGCGGTGCAGGATACAGAGTGAGTGCAAGTAAGAAATCTAAGAAATCATTAATTCTACCTGATGTGTAGGAAAGCCTTCAGAAGTAAAACAAGAAGACATGATGGCCCTGCATAGCTGACCACCTCCTTAAGTTTATCTAATTTTCATAGACCAGACATGCACCACATGTACACGTCAGTACAGAGGGCCTAATTCCTTTTGTAAACCACCTCGGTATGTTGACTAACTTATTGCAGTCCATTGGGCGAGCCACTTATGGAAGTTCTACTGTATTTATCAAGTTACATAAGACGTTTTTATTAATTATAATGATATTAATAGGTAACATTCATCGAGCCGGGTCATTATCCTAAATGCTTTTCAAGCATAAATATTTTAATATTTATGGACCCTCTGATTGGATTCCATAATGCCCTGATGGTGTTTCCTCTCTGTTCACTTTTAGAAGTTCCATTTGATTAGAAAGCTGGAAAAGTGTTTGTGTTTTGTGTTTACGAACATTCTGTGGGGCGAGCACTTTCTAACTCTCTCTCCCTGCCTGCCACCTAACAGTCGCTTAACAAATGGCTGTTGACTGAGCGAGTGAATAATCTTTTCTTCTTTGTTGGGAATTTGGATTTAACTTTGTGGGCTTTTTAAAAATCATTTTGGTAAAATTACTACCGGCAATATGTTTGAGGACTGTCTGTACCAAAAATTGTTTATGAATAGTGATTGCTGGCTGGCATATGAGTCTCTTTTTCCCTTTTTTTGTAGATTATTGATATTTGACGAAATCATGTCCCAGATGTGATTACTCAGTAGGAAGTAAGTGAGTCATCTGGACTGATATGTGAGAAAGAACTACCCCCTTGGAAGGTGCAGTCTAGAAACAAGACATGCAAGAGCTATTTTCAAGTGGCGAGCGGTCGGGAAGGAAGCAAGACCTGGGTTAGTCAGTACATAGAAAGCGACTTCCTAGGAGCGTGCGAAGCATCTGTGATCACATGCCTAACCAGCACTCTGGACACAGGTGGTGTTCAGCTAGTCAGGGTTGGTGAGTAATTCACGTTAGCCAGACTGGGCTGTGGATGTCCATCTTAGGGCCATGCTCCACTCTCTGCCTGCTCTGGACGTCTCCCCCAGCTGTGGGCTCCACCCAAGTGGCCCTCCTCACCACACATGGACGCTCAATGGATTTGCCCTCTCGGCAGTGCTGATCTGGGTCTCTCTGCCTGTTTGTTAGCACATGAGTATTTCTGGCTTTCCCCAAAATAGCAGCACCAGAGCAGTCAGAGCCATAGCCGTCATGGCAACGGCCCCCACCTGAGTCCGTGGGCAGGTAGAAGACCAGGCCGGTCAGGAAGGAGAAGAGTAGACAGGGGATGATGACGTTGATGATGAAGTAGAGGGGCCGGCGCTGCATGACGAAGTGGTAGGTGATGTCCAGGTAGGAGGTGTCGCAGCAGGCGTAGGTCACGTTGTGCTTCCAGCCGCGGGCCTCCTTGATCACCCACTCCCCGCTCTCCATGAAGTTGCTCAGGTCGGGCTTGTCGCTTTCCTGAGAAGTGAGATAAGGTCTAGAGACCCCACCACGTCACTGGGGGAGGATCACAATCAGCAGTGACAAGGCCACAGGCTCTGTGCAGCTCTGGGTTGAATGCCCAGAGGGATGATCCTGGGCCACTCCTGCTCTGGGGTGTTCGGTTCCTTCCCTGTGACACAGGGGGATTGGGCTGTTGGTATTCTCCATTTTGGTAACACATTCAAGTTACCTGGGAGCTTCAAAACATGTTGGTGCCCCAGCCCTGACCCAGGCTGAATGACCCAGAATTCCAGACACCAGGAATCCATCTAGGCACCCAGTTAGCTGTAACTAACAGGTGACAGCTCATCAGGAGCCTTCCCAGCCCATTAGAGCAATCAAACTGGATGGGTTCTGGTCCTAACAGATGCTGAGAGCCTGTGACTACCCAGAGGCAGGGGAGACCTGAATCGCACTTCCCCAGACCAGCCCGCGGTCGCCACCTACTGGGTTGATGACCACCACAGAACCATCATAGGTCCAGGTGCCCAGCTTCATGCTGCAGTTCTGTTCGTCAAAGGGAAAGTGGGTGACGATGATCTCACAGTAGCTTTTAAAGATGGCTGGAGGTGTCCACGTGATGTGGCCAGTGTAGTCCAGGAGTACTTTGGTGAACTTGACAATGGCAAAGTCACCATCTGCACTGCAGTTGGGATAAAAGAGGAAAGTGGCTCGAAATGACAGATGAGCCTTCCACTCTGCTTAGGGATGTTAACAGGAGACAGCTGTTAATGATTCCGTACTAATTATAGAAGCTGGTGTCACTTTTTATCTATTTTAGCTTTTTATCTAATGTTTCCCACATTCGATAACAAGAACCACTGGGGTGCTTTTTCAAAGTGCAGATTCCCGCACACTGTCTAGATAAGCCGCAAACCAGAATATCTGGGCAGAATGTGACAACCTACACTTTTCAAGAAAGAACAGGTAAAATGGGTCCCCTGAATCCCAGATTTTTTTTTCAGTCTTCAGTAGTATTTGTAATTTTAATCTCCATCTATTCCCTCCTCAATATACTTTGCTAGTTAATTTGGGGGAAAAACAAGAATTTTATTTATTTATTTCTTTTTTGAGACAGTCTTACTATTTCACCCTCAGCAGAGTGCCGTGGTGTCACAGCTCACAGCAACGTCAAACTCCTGGGCTCAAGTGATTCTCCTGCCTCAGCCTCCTGAGTAGCTGGGACTACAGGTGCCTGCAACAATGCCTGGCCATTTTTTTGGTTGCAGTCGTCATTGTTGTTTAGCAGGCCCAGGCTGGGCTCAAACCTACCAGCTCCAGTGCATGTGGCTGGTGCCCTACTCACTGAGCTATGGGCGCCAAGCCAAAAACCAAGAATTTTAAATTAAAGCACCTCCAGCTGTTCATTACTGTGACAAGCAGGCTGGCAGTGGAGTCTACTCCATCTAGAACTTGGTGGAGTGCGTGACAAACTCCGATGCCTCGGGAGCCAGGCAGGCGAGGCCAGTGCGGAGTGGAGAGCCAGCCCCTCTCAGGAAAGCCTCAGCACACAGCACCACCCGCGACGTCCACGTGGGAGTGAAGGCCCAGTACTGACAGATATGCGGACTTTTCCTCAGAAGTTGGAAATCTAGGTTTATTTTATTTATTTATTTATTTATTTATTTTGAGTTTTACTATGTCACCCTCGGGAGAGTGCTGTGGTATTATAGCTCACACCAACCCCAAACTCTTGGGCTTAAGCAATTCTCTTTCCTCATCCTCCCAAGTAGCTGGGACTACAGATGCCCGTCACAACACCCGGCTATTTTGTTGTTGTTGTAGTTGTCATTGTTGTTTGGCAGGCCCGGGCCAGGGTCGAACCCACAAACCCTGTGGTGCCCTAGCCACCAAGCCACAGGCACTGAGCCTAAGTTTATTTTTATTTTTATTTATTTATTTATTTATTTGAGACAGATCCTCAAGCTGTCACCCTGGATAGAGAGCTGTGGCATCACAGCTCACAGCAACCTTCAACTCTTGGGCTCAAGCGAGTCTCCTGCCTCTGCCTCCCAAGTAGCTGGGACTACAGGGGCCTGCCACAACGCCCGGCTATTTTTTGGTTGCAGCCGTCATTGTTGTTTGGCGGCCCAGGCTGGATTCGAACCTGCCAGCTCAGGTGTACGTGGCTGGTGCCTTAGCTGCTTGAGCCAGAAGCGCCGAGCCACTAAGTTTATTTTTTTAACAAAAATCTTCCAGATTTGTAAATGTTGGGTTTTTCTGGAGAGGCTAAAACAGTCCGGATTTTAACGTGATAGTTCTCAATTTTCAAATGTTATCAATAATTTCTTATTTAAAACAAGACCATGAGAGGCGCTAAATACTAACAATAAGCCACTGGTGCAGGCCTTACTCAGGGGCAGCTTATTCTTTCTGTGAGCAGCCTGTGTTCAAGGGACTCGGCAGAGTGCAGGGCATTGGAACAGATGTTGAACGGGTGGTGGGGCTTGCCTCAGTTCAGTTTCAGAGACATGATGTCATGTGTTGGTCATTCATGCCATAATGGGAAGAAATTCGAGAGATTTTCTTCCCATTGATTTTTCCTTGGGACTGAAGTGGGGGCTCTTTATCAGAAACCTGTGTGGCACTGAACGTGCCCAAAAGACGCTCAAAGAGCAGAGAGTCATAGATTGGTCACAGTTTCTCCCCATAAACAGGTAAGACAGGGCTCTCTCTCCATCAGACTGTTTCTGAGTGAGTGTGTCACCAACGCCAGACAATTTTAATTTGCTTCCCCCAAATTCTTGCTGAAAGGAAAAGTTAATACAAGGTACTCTGCTATCAGCCCATTTGTCCAAAAAGCCTGCACAAAAGATTGGATGATTTGGCTTAAGCTTGAATGGATAATATGCAGTAGAAAATCAAGGTTGGGGAGAGGCCATCTTCGAGGGTATCATTTTCATTCTCTAGCACTGTCACCTCCCCTAAATCTGCTAGGACACACAGCTTTCTCAGCCCCCAACACATGTTGTATAATGTCCGACCATAAATCCTCCGGGCCAATGTTGAATGCTCCTGTCTGGGAAGGATGCTCTTTGAAAGGATCATTCCCTGACAAATGAAGGGCATATGATAATGAAAGTGTCATTAAACCAGAGTGTCTCGAATCACATTCTAATTTCATAACATGCAGTCTGTCTCGGGGCCCAGTACATGGACAATGTGGGCGTCCTGGGCCATCACAGCACTCAGGGGTGGCACTCAGGATGTGACGCATGGTGGCCCCAGGAGGTTCAGACCCATTTGGTAGGGAGGACATTTGATTCCAAGGAACTCAGTCATATGTCATTTTGGGAGCCTTGGATGTCTGCCACATGTCCTTCAGGAGCTCTTGGGGGTTAAATGTCCCCCACCCCCAGTCCAGATTCAGTTTGGCTCTGATAATCGTTTCTCTCCATGACATGAGGCACCATATGGCACCCCTCGTCTGTCGACTTGGCTTTTGGTTTTTAAGGCTTATTTAACATCAGCAGCGATGAGAAGCATTCCGGCAAGCAGCCTGCCATTAGGCACTTGGCTCCGCCTGCCCCAGGACCACCCCCCATCCTTCCCCCTCGCTGTGTTGCTTACTTGTTATAGAGAACAAAGTCTGGACGCCAGATCTTTTCTGAAGGAATGTGAATTTTTTTAACACCACCATAATCGTCTGGATTCCATTTTAGGTTGTAATCCACCCATTGCTAGAAACAAAAACATTTAAAATCTAGTGTTACTGAGAGCCCAGATGGGCATGGCAATGGATATATCGACAGAAATGGTGCTTGGGTAAGAAAAGTTTGATTCAGAATTCAGCTTTCATTTTAGTAAATAAAAACAGCAAACTTCCGGCACTGACCGCAAGCTGGCGCAGTTGTAAGCACTTTAACCTGTACTAACTCGTTCAGCCCTCACAGTCCTGGGAGGAAAGAGCGATTATTAACCCCGTTTTACAGATGAGGAAACAACCAGTTAGTGTATGCCAGTATTCCAAAATCGGAAAAAGTCAGAAATCCTTACTTCTGATCCCCAGCATTTCAGATAAGGGGACCTCAACAAGCCTGTGTCCAATGCAGCAGATTTGGATAATATGATGTCACAGGTTGAATTGTGTCCCTAAAATTCATACTGATGACCCTCAGAACTTCAAAACGAGACCTTATTTGAAGACGAGTTCTTTACAGAGGTCATTAGGTTAAAACGAGGTCATTAAGGATCTATGTTCCCCCCCATCCAGTGTGAGTGGTGTCATTATGAAAAGGGGACGCTTCAGCACACTTGTGTATGGATATACAGACACCTCACATGCAGAAAGACCCCTGTGAACGTGAAGACAGGCCTCCCCTGTCTCCAGAAGAGAGGCCTGGACAGAGCCTTCCCTCAGGAGGAACTAAACCTGACAACTCCTTGACTTTGGACTTCTCACATCCGAAACTGTAAGATGATAAATTTCTGTTATTTAAGAAATTTCTGTTATTTCTGTTATTAAAGTCATTGCGGTACTTTATTACGGCAGCCCGAGCAAGCTGGTAAGTATAGAAAAGGTCAAAGCCAAAACACATGAGAAAACCCAAGCAGGATCCATTCTCCCCCATCCCAAAATACTTACTTTCAACACTTTGGTATATACTCCTGCTATCCAAATTGATTTTCCATGGGCCCAGGTTAATTTCAGGGTGAATAAAAATGACATAAATGCAATTATCTAGCTCAATTACCTGTTTCAGACGAACATTGGTTGTCACGATCTGATTTACTTCATCCTGCAAAAGATAAGGTCCCGTCCCATCTTTAGGAGTGGGGGAGGTGCTGGGGGCGACGTCCTGGGGTGCGGGTGAGGAGAGGGCTCCCCCCTCCCCGAGCACTCTCATCTTACCACGCTGATGAGCTGTATCAGCTGCAGGCCCACAGTGACCTCCACGGCCTGGCGGTGGTCTTCCACTGGCCGCGCCACATTGCTGTAGTCTTCAAATAGCTTTGCCCCCAGACGGGTCTCGTGTTCAGAGCTCAGGACCAGGCCAGCTGAGACAGCAAATGACGCCCACACTGTCAGATTCTGCTTCCCACCCTCCCCACACGTGCATGAGGAATTAAGGAAGAAGGCGCTAATGGAAGGCACACAGGCCCCGGTGCTGAAGGGCTCCCACTGCAGCCATTATTGCCCCAAGTTCCTTTCTAAGCACAGTTGCTGGGGGTCCCTCCCCAGGCAACAGTGGGGCGTGCCAAATTGTCATAAGACTTGTACTTTAGACAGGTGACATTCCTTAATATAGCCCCTGGCTTAATCAAGTTTGGTAGGCTCACACACACATACAAGAAAAAATGTCTACAGAAAAGCCGGCAGTATTTTCAAGACTTGTCATTGTGTAATAAAATCTTGGACTGGTTGGCCTCAGACCTCACGATCCCATGAACAGCTGAAAACAGATGCTGGTTCACACCCCTAGAATGACCATCACTGTCATTGGAGGCGTCTGGGAGGCTGAGGTGGGAGGTCTGTTTGAGCTCAGGAGTATGAGACCTGCCTGAGCAAGAGTGAGATCCCGTCTCTACTAAAAATAGAAAAACTAGCTGGGCCTGGTGGTGCACACCTGCAGTCCCAAGCTACTCAGGAGGCTGAGGCAGGAGGATTGCTTGAACCCAGGAATTTGAGGTTTCTGTGAGCTGTGATGATGCCACTGCACTCTAGCTGGGAGGACAGAGCAAGGCTCTAATCTCAGGGAAAAAAAAAAAGTCCACAGAGTTGGAACTGAGAGGAGAGAGAATTTTATGTAAAGAGTACTTCACCACAATTAAAAACATACCTCTGCTGGTGGATCTATGTTCCCACTGAGTTGTTAAAATAGCCTGAGAACTCTGTGCTTTGTTGACCTGGGTCTGGGGCTCCTGTTTGGAACATGAGCGATTCCAAGGACTCTTAACTACATTTTCTTTCAGGAGAAAGAGCCATATCACCTCGTACTCTTGGCCAGTATGTTATGGGATCCTCACCAGCCTTGGATGAGGCAGGCAGATGGACACTCTCACCTGAGATTCAGAGGCTGGATGAGATGTCCAAGGTCATGCAGCTGGCAAGGGCGAAGCTGGGATTAGACCCCCGTCATTCTGCACTGTGCTCTTGCACTAACTCTTACAATTAGGAGTGCATCATGGGCTGTCTGGGAAACCTCACCACGACATGTACCACTATTCCTATGAGGAAATGAGCTCCAAATTCCAACAAGGGCCCTGTGAAGGATTTTTGTAACTCAAGCCTTGCATAGATTGAGGATTGCCTGTTTAGGGCTGGGAGAGGAAGTAGACACAGGATCTGTTGGCCCTGATTTGTGTAACCAGACCTCCCCTTTCCACAGGTTATTTCTGAGGCCACCATAGCTTCTCTCTGGGTCAAGAAAACTTTCAAACTGAAGGACTGAGATGTTTTCTCTTTTTGCTTAGTAGTATTAACTTATCACCTCTAAGACAAATTATTTTACTTTATTATTTTTCTCCTTGGGTCCTAAATTTGGAAGAGTTTGTCAACAAAGTAATTGTTGGCTTGGCGCCTGTACCTCAGAGGTTAGGGCGCTGGCCACATACACTAGGGCTAGTGGGTTCGAATCTGGCCTTGGCCTGCCAAACAACAACAGCAACAACAACAACAACAACAATAACAACAAAATAGCTGGGCGTTGTGGCAGGCACCTGTAGTCCCAGCTACTTGAGAGGCTGAGGCAAGAGAATTATTTAAGCCCAAGAGTTTGAGGTTACTGTGAGCTATGACGCCACGGCATTCTATAGAGGGTGACATAGTGAGACTCTGTCTCAAAAGAAAAAAAAAAGCCAAAATAATCGTTAAGTTAAAAGTAATTACTTCTTCTACTTTTATTAGTCAATAAAAATAGTAATTTCAACTTTCTTTGTTCCAGACACACTTCTACATGCTTTGTATATACTAACTCTTTCAGTCTTCAACTGGGTGAGGTAGGTACTATTAATGTCCCCACTTTAAAGATACGGAAATTAAGGCAAAGAGAGGTTAAGTGACTTGCCCAGATTTCCTAAGTGGTAGAGCCAGAATTCAAATCCAGAGCCTATTTTCTCAACTGCTCTTCTTTGTCCAGAACTTTGGATCTTCGTAAATTAGAATGTTATACGATGAACTGATGCATTTCATCCTCCTCAAAGTGTATGTCTTAATTATTCCATAGAGCTTTATTAAAGCCCCTGTTTTTATATTATCTTATTGAAGGCTTAAAAGCCCCTGTTTTTATATTATCTTATTGAAGGCTTAAAATGATCCTCTGAAGTAAACGTTCGCCCTACTTTACAGATGATGAAACTGAGGTACAGAGAGCTACGTGACGTATTCATACTTCCCCAGCTAGTTGGAGGTGGGATTGTAAACAGGCAGTTTTCCTCTTCCCTGGAGGTAGATGTATCAATCATTTCCATTTGGATTTGTGAAGATTTCAATATAGCCTAAATATCTTCACGGTTACTTTCGTGGGCCTGACGTAGCTTACCTCTGCATTTTCTCTTCCACACCTTGTCTGTCCTGGGCCCCATCCACTCCATGGTGGGGCTGGGGTGGGAAACAGATTGCTGGGTGCCTTGGCCACAGAGTTTGAAGCTGTGGCTTTGGCATTGCCTTGGGCTGCTTATTTTTAAGTGACTGTTTATTCCAGCGTGACAGGAAGAACATATTAGAAAGCAATGGCCAGAGCAGATGGTCAGTATTATATAGCTGGAGAACTATGCAGACCAACCTTTGGTTCCAGTAAGGGGAAGGGGAGGCAGGGGAAGCAGCCATAGCCAGCATTCCAGAGACAGTCACAGCTCCCCTCCCCCACCCTTGCCAGTAACAGGGGCCTTGTCCTTCCATAAGGAATTTCTGAGGAGGTTTCCATTTGCTGGATTGGCTTCCTTGGTATTCGTTTGCTTTTTCTTCCCCAAAGCAGGGTAGAATGATAGAAGACTTATACGACTTGAAGTCAAAATTCTTTGATTCTTTTCCCAACTCCGATATGGTCTGGAGAGTTGGTCCAGTTCTTTATGGATTCAGTGAATCACAGTAAATACTTTTCGTAAAGAAGGTAGAAAGTAAATAAACAAACATGCAGGTAATTATATAATGCCTAATCTCCCTTTTTAGCAAAATTGTATTTGTAATCTGTATTCAGATGGTGGCAATATTAATTCAGTCATTGAGTATTTGTTGAGCATCTACTATGTGCAAAGCATTATTGTAGGAGCTTTGAGATGTTCCAAAGTGAATCTGACATGAATCCTGTCTTCCTACCCTCATAGAGATTGACATTTGTCATTTATATAAATAACTGTGAACAAATTAGAAAGTCATATGCCATAAGAAAGGTGGCAGTGAAGTAATTGGGATTCCGTAGGCTGAAGAGAGGAAAAGGTTGAAATGAAATGTGCGGTATAAATAGAACAGATCATTATGTGTTAGGCTAACACAGGAAAAATGACCTTGATACAAATGAGAATTTTTCCCAGGAAAAACAGAGTTTAAGTAGGGTAACGCAACCACAGTTTGTGGTTTTTCTTGTATCAGACTCGTTCAATCTGTATTTTTATGTAGGAAACAGCCCCTGGGTTAGGCAAAAGGAATTTTGAACTGTTACTAGTCACTGTGGGTAATTCTTTTCTTAGTCTGATGCTGTGTCTCTGCTGCCTCTGGAAATTTTTAGTCTGTGTTTTTTGACAGTTCATGTAACAAACTGACTTTCCAACTGATCACATTCCAAATTTCATAAACTAAGTGACCTTGGGTAGGTCAGTTCATGCCTTTCACCTTCAGTTTGCTTATAATAAAAAATTGGGGACATTGGACTGCTGATCCAGCTCTAAAGGTCTATGAACCACCCATGGGAATTTATACCGGCCAACCCTAAGTTTAATCTAAATACATATTACAGACTCCTTTTAATAGCTAAACATGCATTTTTGGAGGTCTCCAGTATCCTAAGAGATCTTCTATGTAATTTTATATGGAAATATACCAGTTCAGAATTTTTATCGAGTATGGTGTTTGTACACACACACACACACACACACACATACATACCCCAGACTAGCTTTGTTTGGTTCAAGTCCAAATCCCACAAGATATAATTTCTCTGAGTTTAGGCTATTTCCCTCAACTTTGCTATTGAAAAAATTAATAATAAAGCTTTCTACCTCTTGCCCAGAAGGCCTGTGTTTGTCAGAGAAATATTAGAAAAGAGAAATCACAGGATGTCAGCCACCTTGTTTCTCAGGTGGTATGATATCACCAGTAAACTTTTATGTGAAGCAATCAGCAAGGATCTCCTGTTTCCCTCTCCCGGAAGTTTGGGATCACGGATCGTGTTTCCAGCTGCTGTGTTGTGACACATTCTGGAGTAGAACGCAGGCCGAAGGCTGTATAGGTTTTACAGTTTCAGTTCAAACCCAGTATACATACAATAACATCCTTTTGTTAAAAAAAGTAGACGAGTGCATTCATAAGCAATTCTTTAAACTTTGTAAGTTTAAAAAAATTATGAAATATTTCTATCTCTGTGGAGAGAGTTTAGTTACAATTATTAACATTTTCCTCTCTCCTGCACGTGGAGCTGTCAATCAATCCTCTTCATGGTCTGCACTCGCCCAGAGCAGTGAAAGGACCTGTCAGCTCTATTTTTTTTTTGATTATAAGTCACAGCTCTAAGGTGCTGTTCACACACGAAAGCAGCCCTAGGCTGTGCAGTGGGGTCTACAGCGGTCCAGGTCTACAAGTGGTCTGAGTGCTTGGGTGGGTGACTCGGATGCCAGGGCTGTCGGAGGGAGAGACCTGCCTGTTTACCTGCTAGCTTTGGACCAGGCAGCTCCTATTTTAATTGGGTACCACAAACTAAAGATCTTTATGTAAAACCCCAATTAAGCCAATATCAGGAAGAAACAGACAGAGGCCCTGCCATTTTGCATTCCTGTCAAAGTGAGGCTTTGGTTTGGGGGCTTCTAGGGCTTTAGCCTCAAAGCAGAGCCATCTCCCCACCCTGCCCCATGTACTCACCTGAGCAGAGGCCGAGGAGGAGAGGCCAAGGCTCCATGGGCTGTGGGCACTGGTGTGGACTGGTGGCAGAGTGGTGGCCTGTGCTGCTCACTGCCACTCTGGCTGGGCGCTTGGCTGCTGGAGGGTTTGGAGAGCATGTCGCCCCAGTGGAGCTATTGTTTTACACCACCTGTTTCCTGCAGTGACAGCTGGGCTGTCCTCTGCCTGGAGCCCAGGGAGTCGCCAAGAGCCTTATGTTACAGATGTGCCTCCCTTGACACAATTTCGGACCTCTGGCAAGTTGAGGATGAACTGCAGTAGGTTTTAAATGCACCACGAGTCAGGTCTTAATCAAAAAACTTGGAGTAAGGAAGAAATTATTTTGAATGGTGAACACCCCCCTTCCTTTCATGTAAACCAGAGCTCCATATCTGTGGGTTGATTTGATTATGGTCATTGGGTCTGAGTAGATAGTCAGCTGTTTGTGCTAAACCACAAAAGTCCTCATTCTACAAACATGAAAATTCATTTCCTCTGCTTCAGCATTAGGCCGAGGGTGCCTGGGGCTTTTGTGACCGAATGAATTCCAGACGAGTGTGGCTGGTGTTGAATCTGCTGCAGAGTCCCT
This sequence comes from Perodicticus potto, assembly GCA_963574655.1. Taxonomy (NCBI): domain Eukaryota; kingdom Metazoa; phylum Chordata; class Mammalia; order Primates; family Lorisidae; genus Perodicticus; species Perodicticus potto. The sequence goes on from CAUYRH010183384.1 coordinate 21,564, forward strand.
CATGTTTGATTGGGTTTGGTTTTTAACAAAGATGGCTTCTTCCATAAAACTGGCTTTACCGGCCCCTGCGGGGTGTCTGTTCTAACTCCTGTCTGTGTATCAGGCATTACCTATCCCACGGGGGCTATTGGCTGGAGCAAATCGCCCCCCTCTCCTGTACTGTTATTCGAGTAGAGAGTGATTCCCGGGAAACAGTGTCCCACCACATCAGCAGCTGTTCCAGGCTCCTGCTTCCCCCATCCATTCCTCTGCCTACTCTCACGCAGGGAAGCCAAGAGCAGAGTGGTTCAGCTTTTCAATTCCTTTGTGAAAAAAACCCTCTAAGAAATAGCACTTTGTAATGGCTCAGTCTGAGCAGTGTTTTTACTCAAAATGAGCTTCTTTGCTTGGTTCGAAGTTAGAGATACCCTGCCTGCTCCTCTGTGGCCCTTTTGCAATCGGATCGGGTGAGAAAGTTCTCTCATCTTAAGCCCAGGTCAGCATCTTGACAGATCCCCCCATTCCAGTGGGTTCAGACAAATAATTAGAGAAGGGGCTTGGAGGATAGAGCAGAGAGTTACAAGCTTGAGTTACTTATATTTTTCTGTTTAGATTGCAGGAGATAGGTTAATCGTTAATGAAAAAATATTGGTTCTCTACCTTCCATAGTATAGGCCTGCGGCTGTCTATCCGGGGAATGCATCCCCCAGCCCCGGCCAGCCCCTTGCATCTGGATGGAGCCATGTTGACTGAGCTCTGGCCACTGACACTGTCACTCATACTGAAGGTGGTCTTTTGACATTCTGGATCCTTGAATGCCTGTGTGGAGGGGAACCCCTACCAAACTGGTCACCACCCAGCTCTATTTCAGTGAGAACAAAACATAGATTGTGTTGAGCCATTAAAATCCATGGGTTTGGCTCGGCGCCTGTGGCTCAAGCAGCTAAGGTGCCTGCCACATACACCTGAGCTGGTGGGTTCGAATCCAGCCTGGGCCCAGCAAACAACAATGATGGCTGCAAGTAAAAAATCGCCCGGCATTGTGGCAGGCGCCTGTAGTCCCAGCTACTTGGGAGGCGAAGGCAGGAGACTCACTTGAGCCCAGGAGTCGAAGGTTGTTGTGAGCTGTGATGCTACGGCACTCTACCCAGGGTGACAGCTTGAGACTCTTTCTCAAAAAAAAAAAAAAAATCCATGGGTTTATTGGTACAGCAGCTAGTGTTACCACAATCAGTACAAAACTTAGGCCCTTACAGCAGGGTCCTGCAGTTAAAAACGAACTCTAAAACATGTAGCATTGCAGAGGAAGGCTATAAAATTGATGTTGGAGGCTCAAAAGATGAAGGCCCATGTTATATGTGTGGCAAATTATTTAATAAAACTTTTCCAGTTACTTGGTGAGCAAAGTGTCTACCGAGCCTGTGGCTCTCAGAGAAGCAGTTGATAATAAAGTTAGTGCCATCTTGGTTCTGACTTGCTTTGCTTAGCACTTCAGTACTTTGAAGAGTTGAACTCAGGGAAGAATTCACTGGTTCAAGAGCAGAAATGACAACAAACAGAATGATTCCAGAAATTTGGAGTTTAATACTTTGAATTTCAAAGAGTAAGTGGTAACACGGAAAAAGGGCTTTGAATAACAAAAGCCTCTTGAGACAGTTCACCACTACAGTGAAGGTCAAAGTCAGGGGGCTTTCCTCGCACTGGAAGCTATTTCTTTTCAGATGGCTTTGAGAAGGTTGGAGGAGAGAGGCATAGGGGTTAGGACGCACAGGCGTAAATCACGCTCGAGGAGGGCCTGAGTAAAGAACCCTGTGTGTGTACTCTGGCATGCGGAAAAGCCTGAAGACAAACATTTCAGAAACTCACTAAGAAATTAGTATCGCAGAAACTGTATTGCCAAAGAGTGTTTGGACCTAGTAAACAAAAGCTTTGTTTCCTCCAGGCTGAAAACAGTTCTTGAGTGCTCAAACACACACTCGCAGAGAGCAGGCTACAAAGTGTGTGCTTTCTCCCGGGGGTACGGGGCAACTGACCAGGGGGACACTCACAGCAGGCACAGCCAGGAACCCCTGGACAGCAACGGACAAGGGACTTCATCCCAGAAAGCAAAATCAGGTCCACCCAGGACTCCGTCGCAGGCGGCTGCGCCTGCCCAGGTTCTCTCGGCTTTGCTGCCAACACCTGCAACTCTCAGCCTGAGGGATTTTTTCTCTGGCAATAGGAACACATTGGGACAAACTAAAAGTGCAAAAATGTTACTGCCTCCAAAAGTAGGCCTCAACCCACTCAGCCAATGTCAGAGGATCAATACCCCGGCTTCCCCACCCTCGGGACCGGTGATCCGCAGCGGCTTTACTCTGTCCCCAGAGTCCCTCAGGGGGACAGAGCCCTTGCTACCCCTGGTGGCAATGGCTTAATCTCCACCTCTGGTGAGCCTCCTCTTCTCTGTCTGCTTTCTCGCTCTGCCCGCTCTCAGATAAACTCCTTTCCAGATCAGCTTCTGAGGCTGCTCACACCCAGACAGAACTTCTCCCACTGCCAGGCTGGGGGTTTTCACACTGGGGATGCTGAGTGCTTTCCCCCACTTTCCACCATCTCCCCAAATCTCTCCTACACAGGAACAATTGAAATGGGAGGCTAAAAGCAAAGACCCAAGCTGCTACTAAATTCAGGAAGAAATCTACGTTTTTATTAAAACGTTTATTACTCAAGTAATTGGAATTTATTTTGGAAAAATTAGGACACAGGTGAACAAAAAAGACCCATTATCCTGCCCAAAAATATTCACATAAACTGTTTCGTTTACGTCTGTTTCTACCAGCGGTTCTCAACCTGTGGGTCGTGACCCCCAGGACCTGTATTAAAGAGTCGCGGCATGAGGAAGGTTGAGAACTACTGCGTTAGACCCATGTGCTCATTCATACATTCATTAAAACATTTTTTTCTTGTGGGTTTGGCTATGTGCCAAGCACTATTCTAGGCATTTGGGATATACATCAATAAACCCAACGGACAACAGTTTCTCTTCCTCAGGAAATATATATTCTTATTGGAGGACATGGATAAATAAAATAAAATAAAAGTATATCATGTAGGCTCGGCGCCTGTGGCTCAAGCAGCTAAGGCACCAACCCCGTACCCCGAGCTGGCGGGTTCGAATCCAGCCCGGGCCCGCCAAACAACAATAGCGGCTGCAACCAAAAAATGGCCGGGCGTTGTGGTGGGCGCCTGTAGTCCCAGCTACTTGGGAGGCAGAGGCAGGAGACTCGCTTGAACCCAGGAACTGGAGGTTGCCGTGAGCTGTGATTCCACAGCACTCTATCCAGGGTGACAACTTGAGGCTCTGTCTCAAAAAAAAGAAAAAGTGTATCATGTAATTACTAATAAATAAACTGCTTAGTATGTTATCAGATAAATGATGCTATGGGAAAAAGAAAAACACATGGAGCAGGTTAAAAGGGACGAGGACAGAGGGAGGGGATTGCAGTTTTAAACATGGCAGGTGGGAGAGGCTTCACGGAGGATGTGACAAGTTGACGGAGGTATCTGTGAGAGGAGCATTCCAGGCAGAATGAAGAGCAATAGTAAAGGGAATGGGCCTGATGGCTCGGGCATGATAGGGAAGCTGCAGGCTGGGGCAGGATGAGTGATGGGGACATGGCTAGGAACGACCAGAGAGGAGCCCAGGGCTGGGGGACGCGCCACACCTTGTAGACTTCTGCTGTGAGATGGGAGCCTCAGCGTTCGGGCCGAGGAGTGCCATCACGGATCACGCTGTCAAAGGGCGACTCTGGCTGCCATGAGGACATAGGCTGTGGGGGGCCAAGTTAGGAGCTGCTGCAGTTGTCCACGTGGCCAATGGTGATGGATCAGACCAGAATGGTGACAGTGCGGGTGGTAAGTCGTTTGATTTGGAAACTAGATTTTGATGTGGGTGCTAACAGGAACTAACAGGATTTCCTGAAGGAACTGGATCTGGGATGCAATAAAAAGGTGTAAAGATGATGCGCAGGGTTTTGGCTTGTGCATTAGGAAGGATGTAGGTGCCAACATATAAATGGATTAAGGAAGACCGGGGGTGAGCAGGTTTAAGGGGAGGAAACTGAGGAGTTCTGCGAGAGATGGGATGAGTCTGAGCTGTCTGTTAGGAATGCAAGCAGGCAGTTGGATTTAGGAGTCAGGAGTTACGAGATCTGCTCTAGAGCAGATGGTGTTTAAAGCCTTGACTGGATAAAGTCAAAGGAACGTATACGGGCAGAGAAGAGAGAAGGACTAACATTAAACAGCGGGGGAAAGAGAAAGATGCCCCCAAAACTGAGCAGGAGGCGGCAAGGAGAACACTCTCCCGGGGAGGAGCACTGTAGAAGCCCATGGAGGACCAGGGCAAGGGGCAGGGACGGTGTCGCTGGCTTCCATGCTGCTGAGGGAGCCACAGGGTGAGGATGTGACCTTGGGGCCCGGCATCATGGAGACCCCTGATGACCTTGACGCGGAAAACCTGGCTGTAGCAGGTTTAAGAGGGACAGAATTGGAGGGCCTTACTGCAAAGGGTAACGAAGAAATGAGGAGGTAATTGGTGGGAGAAATATATAACACATATGTCCCTGGTCAAATAATATAGCTCTGTGTTTTCATTTTTAACAGCGGGGGAATATTCTGTTTTTTGAGTGTGCCATAATTTGTTTAACCAATCCCTTTTTTATTTTTACTTTTGGTTTTAAAAACAATCATGCAATGGACATTTTTATACATATAATTTTCTAATTGTTGCCATAAGCTTCTAAAAGTGGGAGTGCTGGGTCAGAGAATGAAAAAACTCTTAAAATGATTTTAATGCACATCAAATAGCCACATTTCCATTTTAGACTCAGTCAAAGTCATTTAGACTTGCTCTTCTCGTAGTTAAGTTTTTCTGTTATACCTATCCCAGTTGCATACTATTGCATTGATTTTGGTGACTTCTGATTAACATCTGTCTCTAAACCAGTAAGTGCAGAGATGGCATCTATTTCTGTCACCACTGTACCCTCAGCTTTTGGCCAACAGCCTGTCATATAGCAGGAAGTCAGTAAATGTAATAACTGTTGGTGAGGAAAGGAATGGATGTAAATCTTAATTCAATGACTAGGATGGACAATCACACTGGATAATGGCATTTGGGGATAAAATCAGGAGTGATCAATCACCCCCATTGCCATGTAGAATATAGCTCCAAAAGTATTCCTAATTGACTAATTGACTCAGGCATGAATGAAGAGTACCACTTTTATATAAAAGCCCACTTTCTTGTGTGGCTTACTAAATGGAGTAATTATGGATCTTCCCAAGATCACTTCTTCAGAGAAAACAGTGGGGCTCCCTTAGCTAATCCCCCCAGCTTCCAGTATTGAGTGTCTTGGCCCAGTGGCCAGCAGGTGGCAACAAATGGCCACTGAAGCCAGCGGTAACGGGGGAGTGCTGGACGCCCTTTCCTGTGGGGCAGCTCCTCTGCGGTCTCCCAGGGCCTGTGTCCTAAAAACACCCACAGGCCAGCCTAGCCAGCGCTTTTCTGGGGGGTGCTTAGGTGCATTCCTGGGGACCCCTGGAACAGCACTCTCCCCACAGAAGAGTCCAGAGAGAGGGGTCGGCTCTCGGCCTCAGAAGAGAGTCCAACTTTGCTTTTCTGTTTTATAGGAACTTTCTGATGCTGGACAGCTTAAGGGCCAAAAGAAAGTCATTTGAAAATGAGATTTTATCCTGTTCAGCCAGCTGTCCTGCTTCTGTCATTGTTTCAGGTTCTTTTTATTCCTTTTTTCTTTTTCAGCCAAGCTCAGTTCCATGAAGCCAGGCTGGCAGTTTTGTGGCAATTACTGGCTTTGTTCGTGCTGGATCATGCAAATGCTTCTTGTTACATACAAAGCAGGTAGCTGCCCTCTCACCAGTGGGTCCACACGACCTTGCTGCTGTTTCTACCAGGAGCGGGGATGGGGTTTGCCCCCATCCAGCTCCATGCTCTCTTTTTTCCTAAAGTCTCTTGGTAGGGAGAGAATCACCCATGTTGAGATTTTGTTTTCTACCATTTCATTCTCATAGCAACTCAGCCAAGCAGATGTTCCAAGTGACATGTCCAGACTCACTTAGGTCTCAAGTAGCCGAGCTGACCAGGATGGGAATCTGACATTTCTGATCCAAACAGGGTGCCACGTCCACTACACGCGCGGGTCAGATTGTGCTCCAAGGAGCCCGCTACACAGGGACAAACAGAGCAGGGGAGGAGGAGAGATGGGGAGAGGAAGGGTGGCCCAGAGGGTGGTGCTACTGTCTTCCCACTCTTACTTCATTTGGAGAGACTGCACTTTGACTTAACGAAATACACATGTGTAAGGCTGAGTGAGGTGGCTCACGCCTATAATCCCTGCATTCCAGGAGGCCGAGGCAGGTGGATTGCCTGAGCTCAGGAGTTGGAGACCAGCCTGAGCAAGAGTGAGACCCTCTCTCTAAAAATAGCCAGGCGTTGTGGTGTAGTCCCAGCTAACTGGGAGGCTGAAGCAAGAGACCCCCTTAAGCCCAAGAGTTTCAAAAAATATTTTTATTCTTGCTCTGTCGCCCTGAGTAGAGTGTGGAGGCATCAACATAGCTTGCAACAACCTTAGTCTCTTGGGCTCAAGCGATCTTCCTGCCTCGGCCTCCGAGTAGCTGGGACTACAGGCATGAGCCACAAGGCCTGGCTGGTTTTTCTGTTTTTAGCAGAAATGGAGTCTCACTCTTGCTCAGGTTGGTCTTGAACTCCTAAGCTCAAGCAATCTACCTTCCTTGGCCAGCTTGAGTGTTAGGATTATAGGCATGAGCCACCCCACCCGGCCTTAACTTTCCTTTTAGGAGGAGAAAAGTCTGAGCGCACCCCTGTCACGGGATATGTTGTCTCTGGGGAATATTCTACCGACTCATGGCAGGGCCAAGTGTAGACTGTGGCCAGGAGCAGCTTCGGAGCTCACAGGATGGAAGCCAGGCCGTGGCCCCCGCTGCTGTGGGTTAGGGCTCTAACCACTTGATTAAGGTCGGAAATGCTTTCATGGCAAAATTCTTCTACATACTCTCTGGGACAGACATAACCCAAGAAAAATGAGTCTGATGCAGAATCTGACCTGTTCTACTCCATCCCCCTGCTGGCAACAAAAAGTATTGCATGTTGAAAAGTTTTCTTGGGGCTCGGCGCCTGTGGCTCAACGGGCTAAGGCACCAGCCACGTACACCTGAGCTGGCGGGTTCGAATCCAGCCCAAGCCCGCCAAACAACAATGACGGCTGCAACCAAAAAATGGCCGGGTATTATGGCAGGCGCCTGTGGTCCCAGCGACTTGGGAGGCGGAGGCAAGAGACTCGCTTGAGCCCAGGAATTGGAGGTTGCTGTGAGCTGTGATGCCACAGCATTCTATCCGGGGTGACAGCTTGAGGCTCTGTCTCAAAAAAAAAAAAAAAAAGAAAAGAAAAGTTTTCTTTGTGGTGCCAATCTGGGCAATAGCAATCTGAAGGAAAACTTCTTGGGCCTGGGAGTCTAAGTTGAATGACAAATGAACTGAGGCAGAGAAAGAAGGGGGGCGAGAGAGAAAATCTGGCGTCAGGAGAGGTTGGGAGAAATGAGAGAAGGAGGAGATATAATTGGCCAGAGAACTTGAGAGTGAGGATGCAGTCCAAATGTTATTTTTAAGGAGCCTTGTTGGAGATTCAATATACACTCCTACCTTTGGCATTTTCTTAAAAGACAGAAAGATTTTTCTATTCTATTTTCTGGCTGCACTGAACCAGAGCCAAGACTGGACCATGTAGGAGCCTTTATTTCGGTTACATAAGCAAGCTTCCGTCTTTGCTGTGATGTGGAATAGTCAAAGCCATGGATGTTTCTTCACTCCCATTCTGTCAGCTGCTCGAGTTTCTATTCTGAAGGTGCTAACTGTTAAACATTGTTATCCACTCGTGTTCCCTAAATAACTTTTAATTAAGTTTAATTTGAACCGAGAACGTTCTACTGTTGACATCTGACAGGAATTATCAAAAATAAAATTAATGAAGAATTCACTTTAGGAAAAAACGTGCACTAATCTTGCAGTGTTTTATGTCTACCTTAGAAGAGACGAAGATAAATTAAACTTTTATTTTGTGTTTAAATGATTTTCTTTAAAGCAGTATTGCATCGGTAAAGTGGTTACTAAAACATAATTTTTTACCTCTCATGCGTTTTTTTTTTCTTTCTTTTTTTCTTTTTTCCACAAATGGTAAGAGAACTTTATTTTACTAAAAATGTCTCCTTTTTGATTTGGCTCCTTCCCCCACCACTAAAAAGCAGCTTTATCATGAAAAAGCAATCCATTTATTTAGACATATTCTTCTTAGAATATGTAATCCCGTAACTTCTTCCAGCGTCGCAACACCCCTCGGTATTTTTCACTTGCGGTTTTCTCTTCAGACACTTTTCTCAGGAGAATTTGCATCACTGCCTCTGTTCTTGCCTCTTTATTTCCTTCAATGAGAAGATCCAATGTAGCCCCTGCTTTCACAGTTCGGCTTTTCTTCCCTAATTTTTCCCCATCCAGCCTGAGTTCACCTTTGTAGAACGCATCTTCCACTTTCTTCCTCCCCATCTGTAGGTCCGACTTCAGGATAACACGATTCTGAAATGATGACACTACTTTCCCCAGGTCGCTGTAGTCTCTGACCACACCAAGGTCATTCTCAAGTTCCCCTTCCGCCTCACTCATTTCGCCACCGTCCTCCCCTGTATCTGAGTCCGCTCCAGCTTCTATTTTTTTGTGGAGACTTTTTAGTAGAAAGATTTTTAGAGATTATATTACTTTTCAGTCTTATGAAAAATGGAAAAATATCTTCAGGCGATATTAAAAGCCCTGGGAGTCTCAGTGAGAAAATATTGTGGGAAAGTGCTTTATAATCTGATGTATTTAACTCGGTACTTGAAAAATGCAAGTGTCGATTCCAGGAGGTAGAGTTTGTGCGAGGAAGGTGTCCCTTGGAGGAGCACACCCTCCTAGTCCAGGCATCTGTCTTTCTTTTTTCTTCTTCTTTTTTTTTTTTTTTTTTGTAGAGACAGAGTCTCACTCTATCACCCTCCGTAGGGTGCTATGGCATCGCACAGCTCACAACCTCCACCTCCTGGGCTTAGGTGATTCTCTTATCTCAGCCTCCCCAGTAGCTGGGACCATAGGTACCCGTCACAACACCCAGCTATTTTGTTGTTGTTGGGTTTTCTTTGCAGGTGGGCCAGGGCCGGATTTGAACCTGCCACCTCCGGCACATGGGGACGGTGCCCTACTCGCTGAGCCACAGGCGCCGCCCGGCATCTGTCTTTCTTAAAACACCAGCAAGTAATCTGACATTATTTACAGCCATGTGCGTATATAACCTGCATGTCAGGGCCACTCCTCTCACGCATTTTCTCATAATAGAATTTTCCTATTATCTTCCAGTGGAATTAATTGCATTGGTGCAAGAAATCCAATCAAATCAGTGGCTGTACGTGGCCTTTGAAACGTCTTGTCTGGCTGGAGAGTTTTATATTCATTGCACATGATGAGCGTTTTTCAATGAGAATTTCCCATTCTCATATGAGTGATAATCCTTCCACCTAAAAATCTGCTGACAGATACATTCATCAGCTATCTCAGAATATTATAAGGAAGACAGTATAAAGAAGTTTTAAAATATTGTTTAAGTTTTAAAATCAAATCTCTCCTCTTTTTCCTATTTTTCCCAAAATTTTAATGGGGTACAAATTAACAGGCTATAGGGATTGCTTTTGTAATGCTCAAGTCACGGGTGTAAGTGTGCCCGTCACCCAAATAGTACTCATTTGGTGGTTTGTGCCCCACCCCTCTTTCCCCTTGTCCTCCTCTCCCCTTTCCCCCCTTCCCTCTGTTCGATTTCCACTAAATTTTACTTTCCTCTGTGCATGTGTGTGCTCATTGGCTAGTCCTGAGTTAATAGTGAGTGCATGTGGGGTTTGTGTTTCCACTCTTTTTTTTTTTTTTTTTTGTAGTTTTTGGCCGAGGCTGGGTTTGAACCTGCCACCTCCAGCATATGGTGCCGGCGCCCTACTCCTTTGAGCCACAGGTGCCCCCTGTGTTTCCATTCTTTAGATACTTCACTTGGAGAATGGTCTACAGATCCATCAAAATTGTTGCAAACCTTTCTTGTTCTTTATTTTATTTTATTTTACAGACAGAGTCTTGCTCTCTCACCCTGGGTAGAGTGCCATGGCATCATAGCTCACAGCAACCTCAAACTTTCAGGCTCAAGAGATCCTCCTGCCTCAGCCTCCCGAGGAGCTGGGACTACAAGTACCCGCCACAATGCCGGGATAGTTTTTTGTTGGTTTGTCTGTTTTGTTTTTTCAGTAGAGACAGGGTCTTGCTCTTGCTCAGGCTGGTCTCAGAACCCCTGAGCTCAGGCAATCCACCCACCTCAGCCTCCCAGAGTGCTGGGATCCTTCTCTGTTCTGTAAAACAATGTTGTTAGTTGTCCACTAATGATTAGTGCATATCCCTTCAGCTTAAAAATGGCCAAATATCAAAGACTTAACAATTTGGGGGACAGCCCTTAGTCTTTTCCCAGACATGAAGTCCCTTTGAATCCTTTTAGGTAAAAAAGAACATCAAAGAGAATTCATTAATTATTTCTGATACCCAGTGAAATGTGCCTGTGAGGACTCTACTCTGGGTAACAAACTAAGCTTGCTCTTTTTTAGTCCCAAAGGCTGCAGAGAAAGTTAAATAAAATTTATAGGAGGCCATCGAAGTTCCTGTACTAGGCTTTACAGACCAAGCCAAAAATGGAGTCGCTCATGCTGAAGTTTCACACCAACAGGCCAAAACTAAGTTGTTGATCTGACCATTTAAGAAACCAGGAGAGAGACAGCTGATAACCAAATCTCCAGATAGTCCAGTTGTAGCTGGTGTGATAAGAAAGTCCCTTCTACACCTATATATACCCCGAGGCTAGAGGCCTAGAGGAGGAGATGGGAAAAGACCGGGAGAGGAACGGAGATAGCATCTCTCTCCCCACTTGAAATCTCTCCCTCTACCAGGAGCTTTGGTGTTTTCTGTAATCTTTTCTGTAAATCAATTCTGTCTTACCACGGAGGGGTGGGAGGGGAAATAATGTAATGAAGAATAATAAAATACATGTATTTTAAAAAAAAATAGTTTCTCCTAATCCCTAATTCCTTAATTTATGACTCAGAAGAGGACTAAGGTACATTGAAAATAAAAAGACAGGCTCGACGCCTACGGCTCAATGGGCTAAGGCACCAGCCACTTACACCTGAGCTGTAGAGTTTGAACCCAGCCCATTGTTGCCAAACAACAATGACAGTTGCAACCAAAAAAAAAAAAAAAATGGCCGGGCGTTGTGGCAGGCGCCTGTGGTCCCAGCTACTTGGGAGGCGGAGGCAGGAGACTCGCTTGAGCCCAGGAGTTGGAGGTTGCGGTGAGCTGTGATGCCATGGCACTCTATCC
>CAUYRH010183389.1:0-14250 GCA_963574655.1 Perodicticus potto
ACCATCCCTTCACCCTGAGTCTATGTTTATCTTTTAAGGTAAGGTGAGATTCTTGAACGCAGCAGATGTCTGGCCTGAGTTTTTGTATCCAGTCAGCCAAGCTGTACCTCTTTAGAGGGCAATTTAAACCATTCACGTTAAGTGAAAGTAATGATAAGCCAGACAGTGTTTTGGGTATTGAATTTTTTGAAAGTCCAGTGAGCATTTTTAATCCTTTCACCACTATGGAAGTTAGAATTTGATCAAAAGTTTCTGAGTGGGTTTACTTTGGTGGTGGAGGATTGTGTTGTTCATTATGGAGGATAGGTCTGAGAATATCCTGGAGAGCTAGTTTAGTTATGGCAAATTTCTTCAACATCTGAATGCCATTAAAGTATTTAATTTATCCATCATAGATGAAACTCAGTTTCACTGGATACAGGATCCTGGGTTGAAAGTTATTTTGTTTAAGGAGATTAAAGGTCAATGACCACCCTCTTCTAGCTTGAAAGGTTTCAACAGAGAGATCTGCAGTCATTCTAATATTCTTCCCCTTGTAAGTTTTGGATTTCTTACATCTTACATCTTGCAGAATTTTCTCCTTCACATTAACTTTGGCGAAGTTAATTATAACGTGTCTATGAGAATTTTTATTTGGGTTGAGTCCTACAGGTGATCTGAAACTGTCTGCTATCTGAATTTCAGGATCTCTTGGCATGTCTAGAAAATTCTCTTTAATTATTTCATGAAGTAAAGCATCTGTATCCTTTGCAGCAACCTCATCGCCTTCAGGTATTCCTATAAGGCAAATATTAGATCTCTTTGAATTATCCCAGAGCTTTCTGAGAGAATGATCCAATTGTTCTCCACTTTTTATCTTCTTTGAGCATTTGGGAGCATTCAAAAGCTTGTCTTCAATGTCAAAGATCCTTTCTTATGCCTGCTCCATTCTGTTACTGAGGGATTCTACTGTATTTTTCAGATCTTTGAGGGCTGCAAATTCTTGCCTCAATGTGTCAAAATCTTTGGTCATTTTGTCTTTGAATTAGTTGAATTCTTGAGACATCTTTTGGATTACTGCTTAAAATTCTAATTCCATCTTTTCCTCCATTCTGTTGATCTTATTTGCTATCCAGATTCTGAACTCAATTTCTGACATCTCAGCCATTTGTTTATGATGGGATCTTGTGCTGTGTCTGCCTTACCGTTCCTTGGGGGAGTTGTTCTACTCTGATCATTCATGTTGCCGGAGTTTTTCCACTGATTCCACTTCTTGATTGTTTTTCACTGTTGCCTGAAGCTTGCTTTCTTGGAGTCGTAGCTTGCCTTAGCAGAGGGGACCTACAGTTATCACTTCTCTCTTGGCTGGGCTCCCAGTCTTCAGCTCAATTGGTCACTTTCTGGATATTTTCCTTCCCTCTGGACAGGAGCCTCTGTCAGAAGCTGCCTCCAGTCGGCCATCTTGCCCCTCCCCAACCAGTAGATTTTATTTTTAAAGAAGTTTTAGGTTCACAGTATAATTGAGTGGAAGATACAGATATTTCCAGTAATTCTTCACCCCCAAACACACATAGGCTCTCCCATTTACCAATGTCTCCCACTGGAGTGACTCATTTTTTACAGTTGATTGAGCTACATTTTTTACATAATTACCTCCCAAATTTCATGGTTTACATTAGGGTTCACGTTTGGTGCTGTACATTGTATAGGTTTGGACAAATGCATAATGACATGTATCCACCATCACAGTATCTTACAGGGTTGTTTTGTTACCCTAAAATTCTTCTGTCTTCTGCCTATTCACCTCTCTCTCCTTCCCAGTAACTCATGGGAACTGCTGATTTTATTTACTGTCTCCATAGTTGTGCCTTTTCCAGAAAGTTGTACACATTTTTTAGCTTTTTCAGATCGGCTTCTTTCACTTAGTAATGTGTATTTAAGCTTCTATGTTTTTGTGGCTTGGAAGTTCATTTCCATTTAGCACTGAATAATATTCCATTGTCTTGATTTACCACAGGTTATTTTTTATTTGTCTACAAAATGGCATCTTGCTTGGTTCCAAGATTTGATATTTATGAATACAATTATGATGTATATCCGTATGGAAGTTTGTATGTGGATATATACTTCCAACTCCAAGGAGCACAAATATTGGATCATATGGTAACAGTATGCTCAGTTTTGCGGGAAAATGCCAAACTGCCTTCCAATGTCTCTGTACTTGTCTGTACTATTTAGCATTCCTACCAGCAATGCATGAGGGCTCCTAATATTCCATAACCTCATCCGCACTTGTACTCTCTGTATTCTAGATTTTGGCCATTTTAATAGGTCATAGAAGTATCCATTGTTGTTTTAATTTGCATTTTCCACTGCATGTGATGCGGAACATCTTTTCTTATGCTCATTTGTCATCTGTGTATCTTTTTTGGTGAAGTGCTTTTTAAGGTCTTTGGCTAATTTTTTTTAACTCAGCTGTTTGTTTTATTAACCCATTATTGAGTTAGGTTATTGAGTTTTAAGAGTCCTTTGTTTGCTTCAAATAATAGTCTTTTGTCAGATTTTTTTTTTTTTTTTTGCAAATACTTTCTCCAAGTTCCTCACTTATCTTTTCAATCCCTTGAGCATCTTTAGCAGAGCAGAAATGTTTCATTTTAATGAAGTCCAACTCATTCTTTCTTTTATAAATTGTACTTTTGGTATTGTATCTAAATAATCATTACCACACCCCAGATAATCTAGAATTTATACTCTGTTACCTTCTAGGTGCCTTATATTTTAAAGTTTTATATTTAGGTCTGTGTTCCAGTTTGAGTTAATTTTTGTGAAAGGTGTAAGGTTGTGTATAGATTCATTCTTTTGACATTTGTGCATCCAGTTTTCCACCACCATTTGTTTAAAAGACTAGTTTTCCTCCATTGTATTATCTTTTCTTTTTTGCTGAAGGTCAATTGACTGTATCCATATGGTTCTATTTCTGGGCTGTTTATTTTGTTCCACTATTCTATTTTTCTGCTTGTTTGTTTATTTATTTGTTTTTAGTCAATACCACACTGTGTTGATTATTATAGTTTTATGGTAAATCTTCAAGTCAAGTAATATAATTCCTCTGACTTTATTCTTCTTCAATATTGTGTTGGCTATTCTGGGCATTTTTTTTCTGTTCATATAAAGTTTAGAGTCAGCTTCCTATCTTCCTTTGAATCTTTACTGATAATCAGTTTCTTGCATAAGCATATACTATTTATGTATGGTTCCATTTCTGCACTCACTATCACATTCTTTTTATATATTTCTATGTTTATGTCAGACCACATGTCTTAACTACTGCCATTTGATAATTCTTGAAAGCAAGTAGTACAAACCCTCCTACTTTGTTCGTTTAAATTTTTTTTTTGTCTAGAGTGTTTGAATTGTTTTGAATATTCATATGTAAATATGAATATTAGGGTCAACTGTCAACCTCTATTAAAACATGCATACAATAGATAAATTTGTAAAGAACCAATATCTGAATAATATTGGGTCCTTTAACTATTAACAAGGTACATGTATCCATTTATTTAGGTCTTCATTAATTTCTTTCTGTAATATTTTATAATTTGTAATGTACAGGTAATGTATTCTGTATCTTTTGTCAGGTTTGCCCCAAAGTATTTTATATTTTGTAATGATTTTTTAAAAATAATTTTTAACGTCACTTTGTAATTATTTATTGTTTCTATAAAAATATGATTAAGTTTAGTATATTGATCGATTGTTAGGTCTAGAAGCATTTTTTAGATTGACAGACTTCTCTACATATTTTATTTCTAGTCTATGAATGAAGACAGTTTTATTCATAGCTTTCCAACCTGAATGCACTTTTTTCCTTGTTGCACTAAATAGAACCTACAGTACAGTGTGAAACAACCCCCCTCTTAGTTGCACATGTATGTCTTAGTTTTGGAGTCCTGAATTAATAAAACCTCCTCATCTACATCCTAAAACTTAAGTTTGGATACTACACATGGAATGAACATAACCTCTCCAGATTTTGTGTGTGATGGTAGACCCAGTAGAGTAAATCTGTTCATTAAAGTGTTGACAGCCTGAAGGCAGTGATTTCACACTTAAAACAGAAAACTGAGAAGATATAAATGGGCATTGGGAAAGAAGGGTGAGAAAGAAAAGTTTCCTTATATTAACCAACAAGTAAATTTTCTTCAAGGTGCATAATGGAAATTTGTTTAAAGGAATTAGGATGAGTGCTTGCTCCACAAGCACTTCAGTATGCTTACATTAACTCCCTTCTTCTAAACGGATCATCTTGGCCTCCCTAGCATTAGTCCTCTCCACATTAAGGTGTCAGGACTTTTTCTTTGCAATATCTAAGCCATCTCATTGGCTGGAAGAGTGCTACTTACTGACCCAGCATTGCCTAAGGATGTGGATCTTTAGTGTACTGGGAGGTGTACGCATAGAGAATGGATGCTTCCTGGAGTACACCACTTCTTGTCATCAATATGGAAGAGGTGTTTGGCAAACCAGAGGAGCCTAACCGCCCTATGAATCAACCACTGACAGGCATGTAACAGCCAAATTCAGACACCAAAGGAAAGAAGATGTAGACCCCATGTTAACTCAAGTCCAGAAACAGTGACAAGACACCCAAGTGCTTCCTCTTCTTTCCTATTTTTCCACCCCAAGATTACTCCCCTGCTTACTACAAATATCTTCCTCAGTCCATACTCATGTTCATTTAACCCCCCTTTCCTATGCATCCCATAAACTCTTACCCCAAACCAATGCCCTTCTGACAGCATTCTGTTTTCTACCTGATGCAAAAAATAATTATGAAAGTAAAAGAATCCAGTGGTCTTTCAAGGGAGATCAAATGAAATGTTGTCTCTAACAACTAACTTCCATTCCTTTTAATAACCCTGAAACAGTAAAAGGTTAACATTATTTGACTATTATCACAGGCTCAATGAGAAAATGATTGAGAATCAGGTAGGCCAGGCCTAAGAGGCTTTGGGGAACTACCATTTCGAGTGATCTCTGCAGTCATTAACTGCCAAGTGAAAGCCAGACCTCAGAAAGATCTTCTGTCTGTCTCTTCAGGGTTTGGTCTCAGATATGGCCAACAATTTAGAAATCATATCTTTGGGCAGTGCCTGTGGCTCAAGGAGTAGGGTGCCGGCCCAATATGCAGGAGTTGGCAGGTTCAAACCCAGCCCTGGCCAAAAAAGAAATCATATCTTTTATAAACAATAATGATTAAAATCAGTAAGTTGTGAAAAAAATCTCACTTGTGGGTTTAATTGTGCTCATTCAGATGTGTGTATGTCTCTATAAGTTCTCTAATGATGCAGTGGTAGTAATTGAAGTTAGAAAGATATGAAAAGTCAGGGGCGCCTGTGGCTCAGTGGGTAAGGCGCCAGCCCCATGTGCCAAGGGTGGTGAGTTCAAACCCGGCCCCAGCCAAACTGCAACAAAAAATAGCTGGGTGTTGTGGCAGGCACCTGTAGTCCCAGCTATATGGGAGGCTGAGGCAAGACAATCACTTAAGCCCAAAAGTTAGAGTTTGCTGTGAGTTGTGACGCCATGGCACACTATCAAGGGTGATAAAGTGAGACTCCGTTTCTAAAGAAAGAAAGAAACATATGAAAGGTTTTGTATAATCCAGCATAGTCCATGACACATAACAGGAGCTCAGTAAATGTTTTAGGAAGCAAGATGGCAAGGAAAAAAGTGTGAGAAGGGAGGCAAGAGGAATTCTGCAGTTTTGAGGGTCCAGACTGGTATATCCACAGCCAGACATTGGAGACAAGGACTTTGTCAGGATTGAGCACGGGAAAACAATTGCCTAATCCAAAGGCAAGAATGAAAAGGGCACAGCATCGTATCTGCATGAGTATGTGTGCTAGTGGTGGTAATAGGAGAGGTGGTAGGGCATGTCCGGGCCTAGATCTCCAAAACCCAAATGGGGTCCAATCCAACTGTCCACAATTGTCTGACATCCTGCTTTTCTCCTTCCCTCCCCAATCACAGTTGAAGAGGTACTTCAAATATGAGGCAAATCTCATCTCTTACAACTCATTCAGGGAATTTAATTAATAAATGTTCCAATCACCTATATTTTCAATCTTATCTACTGGCTTCCTATTGCTTCTTGACAGAACTTAAATATGCTCAGTCTCTCCCACTGAACATAAAAAAAAACCCTGCAAAACAAAGAAAACACCCTCCCACACCCTGTGTCCCCCTATAGCTACCAACCTATTTCTCTACACTGCATAGCAATGCTTGTAGATTCTACTTGGAGATAGCTAGAATCTAGAAACAGCAATTTACACAATGCTATCTTTACATGCTCAATTAGCATTACTTTCTCAGTTAGATGTAGGCTGCATTTTGCCTTTCTTACCACTGATATTATTATGACAAAGTCACCTGAAATTTATTCGGGCAGTAATTGAGGTTAGAAAGATATAAAAGGTTTTGTGTAATCAAGCATAATACCTGACAGAATAAGAGCTCAATAAATGCTTTAGTAAGGAAACATGATGGACTTTTGAGGAAATATAAATACAAACAAAATCTCCTCCCAAACCAGGAAACCTTTCTGCATAGGTAGAAAGCAAAGAAAACAGTTGAATAAGCATTAAACTAAAATCTGATGCATGCCATAGGCAACCTGCTGAGAAAGCACAAAGACAGAAGGAACCTCACCCTTCTATATAGCCAAGCAGATATATTACATGCCTGTGCTCAAGATAAACGATAACTGGTTTTCAAGTAAGTTGACAGTTCTATTTGTTGCACAGAGATCATCCTAAATTCACTGGTAATTCTAGTGACAGTTGTGTTTAGATAATTAGCTACACCCAAGGGAAAATTATCTATTTATACCTTTCTAACAAGAGTTAGTATTGCAACTTGGAGCAAAGCTCCTGCTGAAATTACTTTCCTATTATCCTGTAGAAACTAAGAGGTAGAAGCACTATTTTCCTTGATAATTACATTTCAAAGAGATAGTCTCTGGGTCCTTCAAAAAAACATGCTTATGTCACAAAGAAGGAAAATGCTTATTTAACTTTCATAGAATATGTACATAAATTTACAAATTTTCTAACATGAACATAGTAAGAAAAGGGGGAGGAGAGACTGTTTCCTTATTTTCAACAAGATTTATTTTTCTTTTTATTTTCGTATTTACTCTTACAGCACAAAGAATCAGGCTCACTATAACAAAACATGACTAGCAATATTTCTATCTTGAGCCTAACCTGGCACAGATATATGTGAAATTCTATAAGAAAAACCTTTTCTTGGAAAGGATGGGGAGATTGGAGCTCGTTTTGATTTGGTAGTAACAAATGGCGGCTGTTGGCTTTTTAATTACTTTCTTCATTAAATATCCATGAGTAATTTGCTAATTGATTTAGAAACAAAAATATAGACAGCGACTTATTATCAAGTTCAATACATTTAGGAACCATCCTAGAAAGTCTATGAACCATGGCTGAAGAAACACGCCTTGAGAGCTCTAAAATTGTGTAGGGGATGTCCCATCCCATTCACTGAGGTACTCCTCCCTGTCTTCTGTGGCTCACTCTTGTGTTTGTTTGACTCTTTTCATTCACTGATATTCGTGGGTTCATTAATGGAGTACATACTTGAGGCCAGGTCTGCTATGCAGGTGCCACCCCAGATTCTGTGGACAAGATAGATACTGGCAGCTCACAGTTGCCTCCCCTCAGTGGAAATTACCTTTGGCCTTAGAGACATGTTTTATTCTGGGTGATAGACTACAACTGGAATACAAAGGATGGTCAGCTCCGCTTCAATTGGGGTCAACTCTGAAGGGCCACCTCAGTCCTGGAGCCTCCCACGAGTTAATGGAGGCCCCATTTGCAACTGGATGGCAGGTCAGTATCTCTCACTGATCAACTCTGCCTTCCTTCCTCTTCACAGGCCCATCTCTTGTCAATGACATAATGCACCTGGCATTTCAGGAGACACTTTTATTCAGGGTATTGCAATAGGTAGACTGTGCATTAATAAGGAACTCTTTGAAGTAAAGGAATGGAGGCTGATATTTTATGGAGGTAAGAGACAAGGGAGTAGTCTGCATCATCTGGGAGTCCTATGGGGTTCAAGTGGAAGGATAGAGATGGGTCTTGCATGGGAATATGCAAACATGCTTGTGGGGATTAGGGGGGCGCACAAAAGTCAACCACTGATGATGACAGTGCATGAGAAGATTCAGACTCGGTTATCTCAAGTGAAATAACCGACAAGGGCCTGGAGAGGTATGCACTCAATCACTATCACAAGGAGCAGCTAGCAAGTACTGCACTCAGAAGACTTCTCAAAGGTGCTTTTATTCAGCAAGACCACAAAATATGCTGAAAAAGTAATAATGGAAATAGGGAACTAGACACAACAGTAGCCTTAAGCAAGCCTTAGCAGGGAAATAGAAAGAGGAAAAGCAGGGGAAAGAATCATGAGGATTACACTATGTTATTCTAAATTTAAACACAGAAAAGGGTGTAATTTTTAAAGTTCTTAACTCACTCTGGTCATTCGCATTTTACTTCCCTCTGGCATCTATACCTTGTCATGGCTCAATTGATAGTAATATTAAATGGTTAAACACCCCTTTCCTACACCAAGATGACTTATGGGTGCTGTTTCCAGCACTGGTGGAGGTAGGGGTGTTAGAGAGGCCTGGGCTTTGGCCAAACACATTCCCAGGAATGTTAACCCTAAGCTGCTGGGTGCTAAGCATTCTGTTTAAACCACCAAGCTGTTATTGGGGTCTAAAGAACTTGCATTTTGCCCAAAAGGCCCTCTTGAATGCCTTAGACGAAGCTACACTATGTCATTAGTTTACACCCACACATGCTAGAGAAGGGTGGCCCTCTGTGTTTTTCCATTTCCAGAACATAAAATGTGGTCATGGTGATCTTAGTAGTGATGGTAGTAATAGTGGCAGTGGAGGAAGACTTCCTAACTGCCACAGCCCTCTGGAACTCATGACTCACGTAGGGTCTGACACTGTCACTGTCAAGAGCTTTCACTGATTAACCTGCACACAACTGTTCACCCCAGAGTCTGTTTTTAGGGACCCCACTCTAAGACTACTTGCCATCTGCCCCTATGGACCAGATTTGAAATTGTCTGGTTAAAAGCCTGGGCAGCAGAAATCTATAAAACTATAGTTTTATGAGGTAATTAGTGAGATTCTGAACAAGAGTTGAGATTCCAGTCCAAAGCCTTCAAAACTTCTGGGTGCAAAGAGGCTGCAAACTAATCTGATTCAGGGACGAGTCAAATCCCTAAATTGAAGTCCTTTTCCCCACAATGCCCTAGATCTCTGAAGATGGAAGCTTGGGAATGCATATACATACAGTGTTCTTGGTGTGGACTTTGGGCCTTGAAAAATGGGTAATCATGATACTGACTGGTTTGAGAAGCAACAACCTGGGAGATAGAACAGGGAAGAGAGTGGACCCTGCATGGTGTCTGCAACTAAGAGTCTTATGAGAGGCTCTTAAAAAGCATCCAAAGTGTATATTAAGGGGAAATTTGGAAATTGTAGCCTAATTTCTAGCAATAAGGCTACTAGAGTTATGAACTTCCTTGATTTGGCCATAAAAATTAGTCTGTTGGGCAGCGCCTGTGGCTCATCTAGTAGAGCACTGGCCCCATATACTGAAAGTGGCAGGTTCAAACCCAGCCTCAGCTGAACTGCAAAACAGAAAAATAGCTGGGCGTTGTGGTGGGCGCCTGTAGTGCCAGCTACTCGGGAGGCTGAGGCAAAAGAATCTCCTAAGCCCAGGAGTTGGAGGTTGCTGTGAGCTGTGTAACGCCACAGCACTCTACCGAGGGCAATAAAGTGAGACTCTGTCTCTACAAAAAAAAATTAATCTATGTTAGCCGTGAGTTTTCTCAAAAAGACTCTTTATTATGTCAACAACGTTTCCTACAATTCCTAGTTTGTTCAGTGTTTTATAATGAAAGGGTTCTGGATTTTGTCAAAGGCTTTTTATGAATCAATTGAGATGCTCATATGGTTTCTGTCCTTCATTCTGTTAATACAATGTGCTGCATTGATCAATTCTTTTTGTATTTTTAATTTTGAAGTATTATGCAGTACAAATGGTTTTGTTACATATATCAGTTTTGTAATACTTGAGTCAGGATTATAAGTATTCCTGTAACCCAGATAGCTTTTTACCTATTAGGTAGGTTTTCACCCACTTTTCATCCCCCTGTGCCTATTTGATTTCCATTGAGTTTTACTTCCCTCTGTGCACGTGTGTGCTCACTGCTTACTTCCAATTTATTAGTGACTATATATGGTATTTGTTTTTCCATTCTTTAGATACTTCACTTAGCTCAATGGTCTCCAATTCCATCCTTATTGGATGAGCATTCATTCAGAGCCTGAATGGCCAAAGCAATATTAAGCAAAAGAAATAAATCAGGCAACCGCAAAAGACTTCAAACTATACTAGATGTCTATAGTAACCAAAGCAGCATGGTATTGGCAGAAAAATAGAGGCAGAGATCAATGGAACAGAAAACAATCCCAGATATAAAACCATCCCCATATATCTCACTAAAAAAATCCCTTTTCAATAAATGGTTCTGGGAGAGCTGGATAGATACATACAGAAACAGGATCCATATTTCTCACATTCACACAAATGAATTCAAGACAGATAAAATATTTAAATGTAAGGCAGAAAACCATAAGAATGCTAGAAGAAAATGTTGGAAAGGCTCTTCTAGATATCTGCCTAGGCAAATATTTTATGAAGAATATACCAATGGCAATCACAGCACCAACAAAATTAAGGAAATGGGACTTCATTAATTAAAAAGCTTCTGCAGGGCTGGGCAAAGTGGCTCAAGCTTGTAATCCCAGCTCTCTGGGAGGCTGAGGTGGGCAGATCACCTGAGCTCATGACTTTGAGACCACCTTGAGCTAGAGCGAGACCCTGTTTCTAAAAATAGTCAGATGTTGTACTGGGCGCCTGTAGTCCCAGCTACTCGGGAGGCTGAGACAAGAGAATTGCCTGATCCCAAGAGTGTGAGGCTGTTGGTATGATGCCATGGCACTCTACCCATGGTGATAAAGTGGGACTCTGTCTATACATAAATAAATAAATGTTTTCTACAAAGCCAAGGAATAATCAACAGAATAAATAGACAATGTACAGAATGGGAGAAAAATGTTTGCAAACTATACATCTGATAAAGAGTTAATAAGCAGAATCTATAATGAACTCAAGCAAATATGCAAGAAAAAATTAAACAGCCGCATAAAAAAGTGAATAAAAGATATGAACGGAAGTTTCTGGAAAGCAAATAGACAAATGGTCACTAAACATGAAAAATTTCTCAACATCACTATCAGGGTAATGAAAATTAAAACTACAATGAGATTTCACCTTACCCCAGTTAGAATCGATTTTATTAAAAAAAAAAAAAATCAGTAGATGCTGATGTGGATGCAAAGAGAAAAGAACACTTAAACAGTGTTAGTGGGACTGCAAACTACTAAAACCTCTAAAGCAGTATGGAGATTCCTTAAAGAACTAAAAGTGGGCCTACCATTTGATGCAACTATCCCACTTCTAGGTATTTGCTCAAAGGAAAAGAAGTCATTTTATCAAGGACATCTGCACTCATTTGTTACTGCAGCACAATTCACAATTGCAAAGATGTGGAATCAACCTAAATGACCATCATTTCATGAGTAGATTAACAAATTATGGTATATGTACACCATGGAATGAATGCTCTTCAGCCATGAAGAAGGATGAATGATTTTTGTTTATTGAAATAGTCTTGCATTCCGAGAATAAATCCCCCCTAATTATGGATTATGATCATTTTAATATGTTCTTAGATTTGTTTTCCCAGTTTTTTTTCAGCATTTTGTGTATACATTTATCAAAGATATTAGTCTCCGTTTATATTTTTTCTTTTAGTCACATTGTGTGATTTTTGGTATCAGGATAATGCTAGGTTCTCAGAATGAGTTTAGAATTGGTTCCTCCCCTTTTGTAGAGAAGATTTTGAGAAGAATTGGAGTTAATTCTTTAAATGGTTGCTAGAATTTGCCAGTGAAGCTGTCTGGTCCTATCCTCTATTTGTTGGGACATTTTTAAAATGTGATTTAGTCTTTTTTACTTTAAATGAAAGAAGCCAGACACAAATAGGACACATTCTTTATGATTTATCTGTTATTAAATATATATATAAGTTAATACAAATGATGTATTTGTTATATATAACTTATAATGTTATATAACTATTGAAATAAAGTTATTCATAAAGATAAATTTAATAATCTCTCACTATATAGCTTCTATAGCTCTTAACCAGTGATACAAAAAATTAATGGCTATTTTTCAACAATATCTGTCATATACAAGCCCCCCACACAGAAATCCATCCCAAATTTAAATGGCCATCACACAGGGATTGTTTGAACTTTCATATGAAATGCCACATATTATTATGAATTTGTATATTTTATAGAAAATTCTGGATACTCATTATATAAATAAATATACACTTTTATTTTATTCAAGCTTAAAGGCAGAAGAAATGTGTTGGGGTAAATGTTAATGATTGTAACTGATAACCTTGGCTTTATACTCAAGGTTAAGTTCTATACAGTAGATATTTATATTCTCATTTTTCTTCATTACATTATGCACCACAATTTTAGCCAAATGCATACTGTTTTAGTAATAGTATTGCTGTCTGAACATATATTTTGTTGATGCAATCACTATTGCTTCTTTGAGCTTATAGGTACTGTACTGTGGGGCTTAACTCAAAATTGTTAAAATGAGCATACAACTGATTTATAGTAATTAGGCCTTGGCCATCTCTCAGACCTCAGGAATCCAAGTGAACCCCTGAACCTAAACATAGGCAATCTAATCATGGTAGTCAAACATTTCTATCAGAAATTTTTGAAGTAAATTTTTGAAGTAAATATCAGAATATTTACTTCTTGTGTGTTTAACAGAGATCTAAATTGTAAATCACTATAACAGTAATTCATGTAGCATTTTTGTGGAACTAAGCATTGTGATACATTAATGCTGTGCCTATTGTATATTTTATGTTAAACATTCTGATATATTACTCAGTGTTAAGCCTATTGTGTATTTTATGTTACAGAAGTATTATTTATAGGTGCCCAACTCAAAACATTACAGCTATTCTACGATGTAAAATCATAATTTTACAATTCAAACATTTTTTATGATCCATCTTTTCTTATTGCAGAAGATTACAGGAGTGCAAATGTATGTATTTATACCCATATATAAAACCATTCTCATGTAACTGCTTTTGTACAGTTTGAGTCAAAGTTACAAATGTCCCCTTCACCTGAATAGTGTGCCTTGTACCCATTAGGTATGAATTTACCCCTCCCTTCCTGTTTCCTCCCACATTCTTGCTTTCCATTGAGTTTTACTACCAAAAGTGCATCTGAGGTTGTTTGAATGATTAGTTCCAATTTAATAGTGAGTACATGTGGTATCTATTTTTCCATTTTTGTGAAACTTCACTTACAAGAATGGTCTCCAGTTTCATTCAGGTTGTTACAAAAGGTATTAGTTCATGGTTCTCATTGCTGAGTACTCATGGTTCTCATTGATGAGTTCTTATTGCTCCATGATATACACATGCTGTACTTTATTAATCCACTCACGTATTGATGGGCATTTGTGTTTGTTCCACAACTTTGCTTTTCCATATTGTGCTGCAATAAATATGCAAGTCCAGGTGACTTTTTCATAAAATGAAGTTTTTCCCCTTTGAATAAGCCCAATGTTGCGTTGCTGGATCAAATGGTAACTCTACTTTTAGTTCTTTGAGATGTCCCCATACCTTTTTCATAGAGGTTGCACTAGTTTGCAATCTCATCAACAGTGTATAAGTGTTCCTTTCTCTCTGCATTCATGCCAGAATCTCGTGTTTGGGGATTGTGTGATAAAAGCCATTCTCACTAGAGTTAGGTAATGTTTCCTTATGGCTTTGATTTGCATTTCCCTGATGACTAGAGATGTTAGAGAAAATATATATATATATATATATATATATATATATATATATACACATATATGTATTGGCCATTAGTCTATCTCCTTTTGAAAAGCTTCTGTTCATGTCTTTTGCCCACTTTATTATGAGGTTGTTTGATTTTATTTTATTGCTGATTTGCTTGATAATTTTACAAGTTCTAGT